>SNQJ01S0022755.1:69098-106374 GCA_010110895.2 Picea sitchensis
TTGTATGGAAGAGATTATATATGGCATATGTCCTCATGAATTGTTATTTACATATGTACTGGTCTATATCAGACTTCATGTCTGGACCTCGGTTGGACGATACCCTTTTGACCTCAGGAAGTACTCTGAGTAAGTCTCCCCATTGAGATACTCTCCTTGAATAACCCCTCAAGAACCCGGCAGGTAAATATGAAGGCGTAAAACCTTGGTAACTCTTTACGAAGAGAAACGCTCCTTTTAAAAAACCCGAGATGGCAGCTTGAGGAGGGAATATCAAATCTACGAATGAGACTCCGTCGGGAGATCTGTGGTCACCCATGACCGTCATATCGAAAGGAGAGGAAGAAGTGTTAAGGGCCTGAACCTTGATAGATGGTGATCGACAGATGAGATTTCCTCAGGGAAATCTACGGTTCCCCACAACCGTTAGAGTAGTAGGAGAAAGTAGAGCGTTAAAGGCCTTACCACGAGGCTTTCCTGTGTCTTCGTGGGTAGTGGAGAGTTTAGGACCGTAGATCCTCACGGTCCAGGAGAATATTTGGACGTTGATTTTTCCACGTCCACAAAGTAATGGAAGAGTACATAAGGCGGGACAGATCTGAGCCGTTATATCTTAGCCGGAAGAACCCGATAGCCATTGGATCTGTTAAGAGATGCATGGGTTTAACCCTTCTCAAGCCAGGAAGAAGTTCCGACAGGCATCGGGATATCGGCGTTCGGGAAATCGGGAGTCACGATGACATGAAATCGAGAATTTCTATAGGAAAAGTCCCTAGAGTGATATGGACCGTCCGTTAGTGGAGACACATGGCGGAGATCAAGGTGTCGGGAGATCAGGTAAGTCCACCTTGAAAACCCTGACACAACTGGGTCGTCCATCAGAGGAGGACGAGTGGAAGTAATTGGAGCCATCGGGGAAATTCCCGACAGAAAGTCGTCTATCGGCATTTTGGTCATCGAGATATCGGGAATCCTGATAACAAGAGATTTGGGCATTTCGGAATCGCGAAGTCCGAAACCCCGACAAGGAGAGAAGTGCCATTGTGGGCCAGCTGTCAGCATAGCAGAGAATCGAGATTCGAGGAATTGGCAAATCCGTGGACAAATGATTTTCATCATTTGAAACCCCGAAGCCCCGATAAGGAGTATGACTGCGGTCATATAGGGAAGGTCGTGTGGACTAAAAGTCTAGCCTGGAGGGTAACGGATATTTGAGCACGTCGGGATTTTGAAGCCAAAAACCCCGACGAGAGGTAAGGTTGCAGTCTTATGATTTAGTGGTCACGTGGACCAGAGCATAGCTAGGAGGGCTAACCCATAAGGGACCATATCGGTGAATTGGCTCATCGGGAATCGTGGAGTCGAGATTTCTATTGGAAAGAGTTCAGGATTTCCCCATGGAGGAAGTCCCGAAGTAGATCTAAGTCGTCCGATTGACGAAGGCCATGTGTCGAGAGAGTAACCACATTGGGAAACCAGGGATCAAGGATTCAGGGGTGCTGTGATCGAGAGTCTGGATTCTCGTGATAATAAACCCTGATGAACGGACAAGATTCTTTCGAAGGATCTCAGGGTCTGTAATGACCGTCAGATGTGGAGATGAGATGTCAACTTAATCCAGGACGTAAATATGCTTTAGGATAAGCGGCGAGAAGATCTGGACGGCCAGAATCCACCTGTCCAGATCTACGGCTGAGGTTCCATTCCGGAGCCCCCTTATTGTTCTGCCTTTAGCGGTAGGGGGGGGGGTCTGGATTTGGATGCGCAACTCTCGAGCGGTTGATATTAACTCATCGTAATCAACGGCACTCAAGTGGATTCCGGACCCCCTTTTCCATTTTGTCTTTAAGAAGAGGGGGGGTCCGGAATAGTGTGGCGTGTGAAGTAGGGCCCCATATGTCACGTCGACCATCATGTTGCATTTCCTCTCTGCCACCTGTGTTCCACCTAACCGCGCAACGGGGTCGTTCCCCATTGGTTGTTCTCTACCCCTGTTGAGGTTTGTTCCTATTGGCCATCCGCTGACCCTGTAGGGATTCGTCCCCATTGGTCGATTGCTAGCCCTGTCAGGGTTTGACGGTTGCAGAGTCGAACGTTTAGACATTACTATAGTGCCGAGGCGCGAAATACAAATAGGCGTTGTGTCCAAATTGAACTGTGAATTTGAACCATGATCAAGGGGAAAAGAGAAGGAGAGAGAAAGAGCCATACTTATGCTGGGCCTCCATGGTAATTAGGGGTTCGAGTCCAGTAGAAGACTAGAAAAATTTGATTTAGGTAGTGGGTGTGTTACACAATATCATAAAATAAATACACAATTTGAACACATAATATGGTGGGACCAAAAAAGTATTCCTTTTTGTATTAATATTCACAAGAGTAAACTTTACAATATGTGGTCGTCACTGCTCCTCCAACCTATTCTTGGGCTCCTCTTCACAATGCACCAACTACTCAACCTCATAATACAATTGTAGGAAATTGGAGCAAAGGGGGGATAAATTTGGGTAGAGTTTCTATACTCTTCTTTTTTCTTTCAAATGGGACCCCTACCCCTTCTTTTATAGGCTATAAGGAGCTAGGTATTTGGTCGAGTGACTGGCCATGCATGGTCGAAAGGTTTAGTTAGCTTACCCGAAACTGTGTGTTCCGTCGACAACTTTCCTTTTTTTGTGCTTTTGTAGGTACATGTGGGTTGTAGTGGGTCAGCTAGAGTGTACACGCGAGCTGTAGTGGGTCAGCAAGAGTGTACACGCGGGTTGTAGTGGAGTAGGGTGTGTGTACCTTTAAAAAGGGTGTTTTTTAAGAATAGTTGTTCAGTACTAGCTCGACAAAGAAGGAATATGAGATGGCATGATGCCATGTAAGAATGTATAGTGAAAATTAGGGTTATAACAGATGCCCTCTAATGTGTGAGGTCAGAAGAGCATCTGATGGCTGAAATACATTATCAATCTTTATCAACGTACCAAACCAGTGAGCCCAGGGACCAGAATTTGGAAGGTACCATATGCAAACTAATAATTGTCTCACCGAGGTGGGCATACCCATGCTCGGGATGAAATAAAATCATGGCTACCAATCAAATACACTGTAGATCCATGTCATATAACTATAGAAAGTGTAGTCGCGAGCAATACAGAGAGGATCTACATCTCAAAATAAAAAATATATACATGTATAGTATCCATATTCTAGAAGTTGATAAGGCCTGATGGCTGGAGATGAGGTCTTCAGAGCTCGAGCAACAACTTCAAAATCTTCAAAACTTGGGTAGGAGTGTAATATGAGTGTACAACTTCACTACCTAGAGGTCTTCGATGGCTCGTCGGTCATGGACTAGAGAATCTTGATGATCAGACTGAAGGCTTCATTGATTTCAAACAAAGACTTGATAGGACTTTGAGGATGGCTGGGCATGAGGTAAAGAGACAAACTACAGAGGGGATGACTCAGGCTTAGAAAAATTTCCCTTGGATAATAGGACAACAAAATATGAGACTCAGGCAACATGCCATTAACATAAGTTTACGAGGTAGGAGGCAATGCAAACTCTCCATATGTTTGGAAGAATAACCAAACAGAGGAGGACACAGCTCAATGTAGCGGGAAAAACTTCATAAGGTCATATTAAATACTAGGGTTTGATGAAAAAAATTGATGTGCTTTATCCAAGGGAAACTCATTGTGTTGCCAATACAAAGAAAATATTTTTCCCTTCCTCTTTTTGGGGTATATTTGATTTTTTTTTGTCTTTTTCAATAATTTTGGAAAAACAATAAAATAATGCTACGTTACAAAAGAGGAATCGAGTGTCGAAAGCATATTAGTTCCAAGTGCATGAAACACAGGGATTCTCTGAGCAAAGGGACATATGCAAGAAAAGGACACTCGGGAAAAATCCTCTAGGGGCCAAAGGTGTCAAGACGCAGAGGAAAAGTGCTACGGGGCTTGCATATAAGGCATGCTTCAGATGGTTTAGTTGAGAGCAACATGGAGCTGACATTAGGCCAAAGACATGGGTATGCAAATGCGATTAATAAGACACACAATGGTAACGTCCTTCGATGTAAGTTTAACGAGCCTAGAGAAGGTAAGCTCAACAATTTTTCATATTTAGAGAGTCTGAAAAAATGTAAAAGGAGACTTTGATGGGGTACCTTTTTCGAAAGTAGTCTAGTCAGTTTGGAAAGGGGTAAATTAGCACCAAAAAGATGTCTATTCAAAACCATTTTAATGAGTGTGATAAAGACAAGATCACTCGACAATTTTTTCATTTTTAAGGAGTCTGAAAAAAGATTAACTATGGACTTCGTCAGGAATGTTCCTCTGGACCATTTTAACGAGTGTGAAATAATAAGGTCACTCGACAATATTTTCAATTTTAGGGAGTCTGAAAAGAGCTTAACTATGCACTCTGTAGGGGTTCCTTTTTCGTAAATTTAGTCCCTCAAGCTGGAAAAAGGGTTAAAATTATGCCTGAGAATACTCTTCTAGGGATCCAAAGCCTCCAGAATATACCTTTGTTCGTACAGTTGACCATCCAGACCGAAAAAGGGGTAAACTAACGCCGAATAGACGTGACTTCAAATTTCAGTTTAACGAGCGTGAAAGGCCACAAGATCGCTCGACAATCTTTTCATGTTTAGAGAGTCTGAAAAGGGCTTAAAATAAGACCCGTGGGGGCTACGACTCATGTATGAAACCGGTTCAGGTAGATCCTACTGCTAGGCTTATACCAAGAGTCTCTTTGATAGTCAACTTGGGAAGTCTCCCAAAAGGGAAGAAAACACAATCCACAGTGTAATTCCTCCAACGGGATAGAAATCGTAGTCATGGCTTCAAGGATAGCCTCATCTGAAGGCAATTCAAAATCTGAGAAATCACGCAAACGAGGGTCAACAATCCCAACGGGTGAAGTAAACTAACCATACTGCATATGACGATGGAGGTTCTGGTGAGGACTGGCAGAGTCTATCAGTGAAGAATCATGATCACGAGGGCTTGAGCATCTACTAACAAGGATATTGGACTCGGAAAGATACTCAAGCCCACTTGGACTAAGAGGGGGAAGCAAGGGCTCCCATGCCCCCATTGGATACACCAATGGATCAATTGTTGATTCCAAGTCTCGAGAAGGAAAACATGATTTCACAGGTTCATGCTCATAAGCAATTGAACACCGAGGATAATATGCCACATAATTAACCCGTGGCGGGGTAGAGTTTACACGAGTGCTAGGAACATATAAAGGGGTAGTCTGAAATAATGTTGAATTAGGATGGTGATTATCAGATGACAGTTGGTCAATAGTGAAGTGCATCACTTAGAAGAGCGTAGATACCACAACGTTCATAGCATATACATAATCACGCCCGAGAAGCATATTGAAATCTAACAGGCCTTTCACCACCATAACATCAACAAGGACAATATTCCCACCTAAAGATATAGGTAACTAAGGAAGAACCCCCAAATATTCACTAGGACATATGTCAAAAGCCAACAAATCATGTGAAGAAGACACAAGCTCGAGATATCCCAAGACTTTCCAAATCAAGGAGGATAAAATACTTGCGGAAGTTCCTTCATCCACAATACATTGATAAATGTTTGTTGAATTAACTTCAACCCTTATTTGAAAGGGTGCAAAGGAAGGAAGACGAGGCTCAACAAGGCCATTCCAATCAAAGGAAACCATCCTAGGGCTTGGAGGGGGTGTGCTCGGAGTGATCGAAATGCCCCCTTGTTCTGAAAATATTGAACCGCAAATGCTCAAAACATGGTCTAAAGGCACCTCACCCCCCAAAAGAGGAGTGGGATCAACCGATGACTGCATCGACATGACCACTTTCACAACCAATGGTTGAATAAGCTGTGAGACTACATGGTCTAAAGGCACCTCTCCCCCCAAAATAGGAGTGGGATCAGCCAATGAATGCATCAGCATGACCACTTTCGCAACCCATGGATGAATAGGCTGCGAGACTACATGGTCTAAAGGCACCTCACCCCCCAAAAGAGGAGTGGGATCAATCGATGACTGCATCGGCATGACCACTTTCGCAACCAATGGATGAATAGGATGCGAGACTACATGGTCTAAAGGCACCTCACCCCCCAAAAGAGGAGTGGAATCAGCCAATGACTGCATTGGCATGACCACTTTCGCAACCAATGGCTGAATAGGCTATGAGAATACATGGTCTAAAGGTACCTCACCCCCCAAAAGAAGAGTGGGATCAGTCGATGACTGCATCGACTTGACCAATTTCTCAACCAATGGTCGAATAGGCTGAGAGACTACAAGTTCTAAAGGCACTTCACCCCTCAAAAGAGGAGTGGTATCAGCCGATGACTGCGTTGGCATGACCACTTTTGCAACCGATGGCTAAATAGGCTGCGAGGAAACCTCAAAAGACTCAGAATCAGAAGAGCTTGCAGACAGGGACCACAATCTTTCAAATGAGTGAGGTGATCTCCCTTGCAAAGATTACAAGGGAACTTAGGCTTACATCCTATCCGTCTAGGTTTATCAACAGAATTAATGCCCCCAGCATGACTAGCAGTGGTTGGTTTCACATCTCCAACTTGACTTGCAGAGGTTAGTGATGGGTCGGTAACATGACTTGCAGAGGCTACAGACCTATTACCAGAATGACTAGCAGTAACTGGACTTTTTCCCCCAGCATGACTTGCAAAGGGTGGGTGTGTGTCCCCAGCATAACTTGTAGAGGCTGGGTGCTGGTCTTCAACATGATTTGTAGAGGTTGTCGACCTATCTCCAACATGACTCGAGAGGTTGGTGATTTCTTCTTCCTATTCTTCCTCTTTCTATTTTGTTTAGACTTCCAGTTACTAGTAATTGTACTTTCACTAGAGGCGGGAGAAGGAGGAGGAGAAGACTTTGATGACAAAGAAACATTAATAGGGTTCCCATGACATAAATTTCTTAACTGAGAAGCATCAAGAGAATTTGGGACATTTGGAATGGTACCCAACCAAACCGGTAATCCCACATTCAACACAGGAATGTACAAAGTGGCCATCAAAGGGATACCAATGTTTCCGAAGAAGGGAAAAGCACAAGAATCCCCTTGTGAAGGGGCTCCTTGGTTGGTATTGCCAGGAAATTTAGCCATGAATATCTCATGCATAGGTTCTCCCCTTGTTGGATCGTTCAAATCCGTAAAAGTTTCACACACTGACTCTGAAGAACCAATGTTATCAAAACAACTCCTATAAAGAGGTGGTTCCACGCTCTTAACCGGAAGACCAAAAAGTCCTTGCGACCAGCAGAGTGGGCGGTCTACCACCCTAGGTTAGAGACCTAAAGCCACGATTGACTAATGCACTATGGAAAACTAGGGAGCACATAGCACACACTAAAAGTTCCTAAAGGAAAATCAAGCAAACGACTAACTAGTTGGAAGAATAGTTACACCAACCAACATTAGAGAAACTTACCGGTGCAAGTGAAACTCGAAAACAGAAGCACCCTCTGGGTATAATCTACAAAGCATGGCCCAATTTCTGTCCTAGGTACCACAATTTTCCCCGCAGTCACCTGTGTATGTCACTAGAAAGATAGGCAACTAGGTTGACAACACGCGAACAGTCACCAGGCGGGTACAGTCGACAGTCAGGTAGACCACAATGAATAGGGTATCAATCCCGAAACCTACCAAGGGTATTGAAAGAAAGTGGTCTGGAAGATAACTAAGGACCTCTAACAGATTTGAGACCCACGAAGCTCCATGGAAAATGCAATCGACGGAATCCCAAGACAAGCCCTCTATATGTGTTCTCCACTATGATTGGTCCGGCTTTGGAGGGGTTATCTCCACTACCTTTCCGCACGCGACCTCGTGTTTAGCCCCTATGTTAGAGGGGGTTCTCGGATAACTTTCATGATACTTGGCTTCTACACTCCTTAGCACAAACTCGTATGTTTGTTTTATATCCTTCAAGAGTTTCCTCTCCAACCTAAATCAAGACTCTAGCCTACTCTAGTTGATGGACCCTACAAACATAAAGTCAAGTAATTTTTAATTAGTGTTCTTTTTAAGGCTTGATTTACTCAAAAGGGGTACGGTAGTGAAACTTATGTTGTTAAGACTCTTTGTGAAAAATGATGAAACTTATATGAACACTGGCAAAGAATGATTATATTTCTTATTTTGTTTTTGAAATTCTTTTAAAATTAGAAGAAAACACAACGCTATGCTAATTTATTTTTCTTTTTCAAATAACAATGCAAAGAAAATACCATGAAAGAAAGAGATCTAACAAACTAAGGTTTTTTTTTAATATTTTTTTCCAATCAAAGAAGAAATAACAAAAGATTCTAAAAGAAAATGATGAATGCATGATTCATGGCCCCCCCATTTTTCTTAAAATTTCAAGCTAAAAATAAGTTAAAAAAGATAGGAAACACAAAAAATATTTTAAACGAAAAAGAAAGCTATGCTGGAATACAACCTATGCTAAAACTACTTATGACATAGACCAAAAAGAAACAAGAAAAACCTGGGAAGTAAAAACTTGGCAGGGAAGAGGATGACTCCCTCCTCAAAATGTTCTAGACAAACACTCAACTTTCACTTCAACAGCCATCATATGCATGTGGGCTGCCCAAAGACAGGATGCGCATGCACACATTCAGGCCCACTAGAGGCCATGTGTGCCTCTGTTTTTCCTCAAAAAGGAGGACAAGCAGCTAAGCTTAGGCAGGTAGTACTGGTATTGAAAACCAGAACCCCTTAAAGTTGAAAAAACTTACTTTGACAAAGAAGAGGCAAGAAACATTTAGCAAAACAAAGCTAATCCTGAGGTTTTTACCTCACTATGGACTGTTCAATCAAAGACCTAGAAGGACCCAAAAGATCCCTGAGAACGATCACTTCTACAGGGGAGAGGATGACTGCCTCTTCCTAAGAAGGATTTCCTAGGTTCTCAGACACGCAGCTAGCACTTCATCAATAGGCGTACATATGCGAGCTGACTAAAGGTAGGGCGCGTGCATACATGAGCTATCCCACTACAAGGTGTGTATCCCTTTTAAGACTCTCAAAAAAAGAAAATAAATAGTCTGGTAAGCAGAGCAGGGAAGACTGGTATTGAGAACCAGAACCCCTGAACACTCAAACTTCTTGCAAAAACTCAAAAAAGGTAGTAAAACCAATTTCAAAATACCCAATAAAAAATCCCCAAAGAACCCTAGAGACTCCCCAGTATGGTTGCCAATTCTGTTGTGGGTGGGAAATCCCTCCTACGGAATTAGCATTTAAGGGCTCTAATCATGCATGAAGAAAATGACCATTTAAAGGCCTCTACTTTCTCCTATTCTCCCAACACAAAACCCCACATTCATGCAATACAAAAGTGTAAATGAGATTTGGTGACTGTACCTTAAGTCCTTCATTTGATGTCGATCCCTTTTCTTTCACTCGCTCTTTGATTGCAAGCCTCCTCCCAAAGCTGACCTACATTCACATATGAACAAACAAAAAGCTGCGAACATGTATTTCATATACTAATTGTTGGGTTAGTTGTGACAATATCATAAAATAAATACACAATTTGAACACATAATATGGTGGGATGAAAAAAGTATTCCTTTTTGTATTAATATTCACAAGAGTAAACTTTACAATATGTGGTTGACACTGCTCCTCGAACCTGGTCCTGGGATCGTCCTCATAATGCACCAACTACTCAACCTCATAATACAATTGTAGGAAATTGGAGCAAAGGGGGGATAAATTTGGGCAGAGTTTCTATACTCTTCTTTTTTCTTTCAAATGGGACCCCTACCCCTTCTTTTATAGGCTAGAAGGAGTTAGGTATTTGGTCGCGTGACTGGCCATGCATGGTCGAAAGGTTTAGTTAGCTTACCCAAAACTGAGTGTTCCATCGGCAAATTTCTATTTTCTGTGCTTTTGTAGGTACACGCGGGTTGTAGTGGGTTATATAGAGTGTACACACGAGATGTAGTGGGTCAGCAAGAGTGTACACGTGGGTTGTAGTGGAGCAGGGTGTGTGTACCTTTAAAAAGGGTGTTTTTTAAGAAGAGTTGTTCAGTACTAGCTTGGTAAAGAAGGAATATGAGATGGCCTGATGCCAGGTAAGAATGTATGGTGCAAATTAGGGTTATAACAAGAATTCCCAACTCAAACAAAAGGTACTTTTGGAATTTCACACCTCTCCAATAGGATGGAACTCGGGATTTTTGAAATCCTATGATAGGGTCAAGAGGGAATTTTTTTCGGATGGCCTTAAAACCGATGTTCAAAGGTTTGTGGTAGAATTTTTGGTTTTCCAACAAAATAAGGTGGAAACAATTAATACCCCAGGTCTTTTACAACCATTATCCATTCCAAGTTAGCCCTGGGAGGAGGTTCCCATGGATTTCATCATAGGGTTACCGAAGTCTTAAGGAAGAGTGTCATCATGTTGATTGTTTATAGACTTAGCAAGTACGCACACTTTTGGGCACTCTCTCATCCTTTCAAATACTGTATAGATGTTGTCGCATTCACGGAAACAATTCAAAAACTACATTCAAGCCCAAAGATTATTTTAAGTGACAAAGATCCCATCTTCATTGTTCATTTTTGGACAAAATTATTTTCTTGTTTGGATGCTCAATCGGCTCAAAGCTCATTTTATCATCCTCAATATGATGGACTAACTGAGATAGTGAATAAATGTCTGAAAGGATACTTTCATTGTTTTGTATCTGATAAACAAACACAGTGGTTCAAGTAGTTACCCTTGGAAAAATGGTGGTATAACACTTCCGTTAATACTGCAACAAAAATGACACCATTTATGGCACTTTATGGTATCACCCATAGTCCATAAATTCTTCTCTAAAATAAAAATCTAAGGTTCAAGTATTGTATGATCACATCGAGGATAAACAACAAGTTCTCCAACTCTTAAAGAACAACTTGACCATGGCACATAATCACATCAAACAAGAAGTAGATCATAATTGTAGTGAAAGAAATTTTGAAGTAGGGGATTGGGTATTTTTAAGACTACAACCGTACAAATAGATGTCCCTCAAGAAAGATAAGAAGAATATTAAATTATCACCGAAGTACTATTGCCCTTATAAGGTGTTGCAAAATATTGGTACTATGGCATACAAATTGGAACTTCTTGCATCTTCGGGAGAACACCCAGTTTTCCATGTTTCATGCTTAAAGAAGGTTATAGAGGAAAATATCATAGTTCAATCTATATTTCCAGAAATCGATGAGGAAGGAAAAATCATATTGGATCCTGAAGCTATCACCGACACAAGAATTCACCAACTAAGGAATAGATTAATTTCAGAGTATCTAACTAAGTGGAAGAAACTACCTACTGAATAGTCCATGTGGGAAGATGATTATTTTATACAAAAGCATCCAGAACTACTCAAGCATCGAGGACAACACATGTTTGAAAGGGAGGGGCATGTTAAGCCCTAAATTGTGGCACATTACCCCTTAATTGGGGCATATTACATTAGTATTGTTATTTTATTTAGTTCGGCTTGGGTCCATTAGTTGTAATTGTACCTCCTACTTTGCTATATATACCAAGAAGACCTTTTTATTTGGAATCATCTTGTATTTGTGAATTCATATGATGTATAAGGAGGTTTCCCACTCAAAGAGGTTTATTATATGAATTTATTTCTTTGTCAAGGTGTTGAGTACTTATTCTAATATTTCTATGTTATTTTGATATTTGGTGATTAACATCGTGCTTTGCCATGCATTGCCTTACCTTCACATGCCATACCTTTCCTTGACATGCCATGTCTTGTCTTGATTTGCCATGTTTTTCCATGTGTTGTCATTCCTTATCGTGTGTTTCCTAGAAATTCCTTTCCTTGACATGCATTCCCTTGCCTTGAAATGTGATGCCTTCCATCGACATTCCATGGCTTGCCTTGACATGCCATTCCTTGCATTTACTTGACATGCCATTCCATGCCTTGGAACACCATGCCTTTCCTTTCCTTGGCATGCCATACTTTCCCTTACCTTGAAATTCCATGTGTTTCCTTGACATGCCATGCCTTGCCTTGACATGAAATTCCTTTCCATGCCTTTCCATGCAATGCCTTTCCACGCGTCCATGCAAATGGATTATTAATGGCTTACTAATCATTGTATTCTATTGGTGTAGGGTCACATCCAGGGTTCAATGCTCAAGATCACACCAACAAAACTCTAACTACCGTCCCTTTCGACAACACTTGTGAAACATATGAAGTCTCACCCGAGGTAGAGGCATGGGTGGTTGCAGGACTGAGATGTATGCAACCTTAGTTGGGACACAGATATGTGATTAAAATACCTTTACAAAGAACCTAACAGTTATAGTTCATCAGTATTTAACCAGTATCTACTCCGTAGTAAAAACCCTAATCACAGAGCATCACAGTATTCACACAGATCCAATATATTCAAGCACTAAGAACATCAACATAGATTAGATCTAGCATTCATTCACATTATTCAGAACTAAGCTATCATATTAGATTCTTCTAAGAATATATCAGTGCACTAATCATTTAATCACATAAACAAGAGAACAACCATAAAGGAAAAAGAAACCACAACACAAGATATACGTGGTTCACCCCCAGCTCGGGGCTACGTCCACCAAATATTCTTCTTATTTATTATATTTTGTCAATCTTCTACATGCACGGAGCCAAAAGATCCTACTCTGCATAGGATAGGAGATCTGCGCACTCCTCACCAGATCCTCCTTCCCGAAGTTAGGTTATAGCACAAATATTCTACTTAATATATTACAGTCACTTGCACTTAGCCTTGCAAGTCTCACACAGCATGCACAAAGCATATACAACTATCAATTGCACTTATCACATCATCACACAGATGCCTATATCATCTCATACAAACCACTTCTTAGATCGCCTAGACATCTATTTTATACATTACAAAAAGGGGCTAAACATGGGTAAACCCATGGGCCGACATTCCCATACCCGTTACATAGCCCAAAACCCAAAAATCCATAAGAAGGGGTCGAGATCCTGCGATATCCACTTTGAATTGTGCACCGCCTTCGACAGCCTGTCGAAGTCCCAAAAGTAGGTCAAACATGATAAAGGATCCTCAAAACTTGGTCAAGGGCCAACAGGCCCCCAACACTCACATGTGACTCGTTCCGAATCACTCTGATATGGGTATCTCTGCTTCAAAATCCTTGATCTTGACTCGAGATGATTTGACTTGTTGTTGCACCAAGGCCTCTTGCTCGATGAACTCTTGGATAACTGCTTTGTTGACAGCTCCCTCCAAACATTGTTCAGCTATAGTGACGACTTTCTCTAGTTCTGCTCCTCGACCTTCAATCTCCACAAACAGTTGGCAAGCCTCGTCTTGTATTGGTTGGAGCCTCTGAGTCACTTCCATGAATTTTCTCTGAATGGTGTGGACCTTCTGTTGAGTAGTGCATTGTTCCTAAGATTGCTTCATCCTTTCAACTGTGGACAAGGGCTTCAACTCCGCCTGTATTGTTTTTGCTTACTGCTTTGCCTCCTGGAGTTGTGACTCCAGTGCCTTCAATTCAAGATCCTTAGTGAGTCTCTCATAAGTTTGGGCACCACGATCACTTAGTTTTTTACATTCCATGGTGAGGGCCTTGATTCTCTCAACTGCTCTTCAAGCAATTTCTTCTCTTTGAGCTCGTACATCCTATG
Source organism: Picea sitchensis (assembly GCA_010110895.2). NCBI lineage: Eukaryota > Viridiplantae > Streptophyta > Pinopsida > Pinales > Pinaceae > Picea > Picea sitchensis. The sequence continues at coordinate 82,837 of SNQJ01S0022755.1, forward strand.
GAGTGTTGGACACTATTCGTAGCTCCAGATAAACGATTCTCTACTAAATTTGTTGGATAGCTTCCACAAGCTTAGATACTTGATGCTCTACTACTTCTTCCACTTTTTTCTCTAAGCCTGTCACAAAGTGAAGTTCTTTTCTGACTGCTTCTTTGACTCCGAGTTTTTCTAAGAGCAACTACTCTTTCTCTTGCTGGATTTGTACTTTCTCCTCTTAAAAATTTGTTTGGAGAGAAACCTTCTCCTATTGCGCAAATCGATGTTGCTCTATGACTATTGTTTGCACTTGATTTAGGGCCTCTGTGGCATGTTTTGTGTCTTCCTGTGCGTGACGAAGGTGATATTCGGTCGCATTAGCTAGTCTGCAGAGTTGGGTAGGCTCATCTCCCAACTCTGATGCTTCTGAGGACGAGGGTGCAGTGGATACTGCACGACTGGATTGAAGGGCCTATTGTACCCCCCTGATTTCAACCTTGATTATGTCATACATCTCTTCTTGCTTGGCTTCATGTTTCTGCAAGACGTCCGGTGAGGCATCTACTACAACGACGATGATGAAATCAAATTCATCGATCGTGAGCACGGTTCGCATCATGGTTTTGCTCGCTCTTGACTTATTCAGTGAGGTAGGTTTCATGGGGGAAACCTTTCTTTTCTTCAAGGGATCAGCCTCATCAACAGGATCTGTAGGAGGTGTTAATTCACCTTGATTCTGCTGATCTTCTTTTCCATTGGTCTCTTCTCTATCTACTTCATCATCACCTCCTCGTCCAGGTGATACTGAAGAAGTTTCATCTGATGTGATGCTCGGGTTTTGTACTTATTTGGTATTATTCCTTCTGTTGGTTCCAGGTGTGTCATTTTCTTTGTGAGTGGCATCTGAGCTACCAATTAGTTTGGGATCAAACATTTCTATAGGGTCAGGAAGGATAAGGAGCTATGTAGGCCAGTTCTTGGTTATCTCCTTGATGTCCTCCTCTGTGAGCTTATAGTATGACTGAATCTCTTCTTTATGCTCGTCTTCTCGCACAGTGATATAAATGAAGTTTTGATCTACGTAGAACTTCATGAGAGGTATGAACTGGTGTAGGGTGTTTGGCATCATGTGAGGGACAACTTCGATGGCTCTCTTCAACTTCACATAGTATGTATGGAATATTACGTTCGATTTCCACTATTTTCCCATATCGCTCGAGTCCCAGAGCGTGGTGAACTTCGCAGCGAGTGGTTCAAATGGCTCAATGTCCGGGATGGTCACACCTTCCATCATCGCCCAACTAGTAAATGCTATGAGGATCAAGAGCCATCTAAAGTGGAACTCATATTCCTAATATTGATCTTCGCAACAATCCAATTCTAGTTAGTTGACTAAGTACTTCACCCAGTTCATCTGGAGTCCTTATACACATTTCCCGACGAGGTCAACAATGAATCTTGTGACTTGTGTATGTATGTTCTTTCTCATGAGCATTCTTGCGATCAACTGACAGGATAGGCGCACTGCGCCATTCTGGATGGAAGCTACCTTGTAGTCTCGCATCCTTTTTTTCACATCACCATATGTTTCTTCAATCCTCTGCACTAGTGTGCGATCTGTAGCCTTCCCTAGGTAGAAGTCCCGTGGGTCGGGTCTATGCATGCTCAATCTGGTGATCGTATGGATAAATGTCGGATCGACTATGATGCATCTATATAATCATAGATATCCTCCATGGTAACATGATAACAGGATCTTAACACACGTGTTAACCTCTTGGTACCTTCCAAAGTGAGGAATCTTCATCACATTCAAGAGGGTGGACTGCGCGAGGTTCATAGTCCACGGTTGGGGGATTATTTTCGAGTTCTTCCCCTTCGTCCTGGTCAAATACTTGTAAGGAGCTAGCATGTTGTAGTTCTTGCGGTCCCCTAGGTTGATGTCGTTGAACTTCAACGTCGCAATCTTATTCTGCTACGTTCTTACTGCACATATCCCCTTCGGGAGGTACACAGTAACCATGGTGTAATCAAAGTCTCTCGGGACACTATCGCGACTCACTGCGCTAGCCAAAGGTGGGATGTAGTTGGGCAGGATGGTCAGGATTAATTTCACCTTCGCCAATTCATCTCGATGCTTGGTTCTTTTCTCTGTTGCAGGTCCGGATGGTCTGGATCCACGAATAGTCGACGGAGAGGCTTTCACTCCTCTCGTTGATGAGGCTTGAACTCCGATGAACATCACCTTCTCAGCCACAAGGTCGATTAGAACTTATTCAATGATTTTCTCTGTGGCACTAAGCTCATCCAATAGGCACTCTTAGATCGGATAAATTAGGTGGATGAATGAGTGCTCAAAGCAATAGAACAAGTGTCAATCTCAATAAACACAATGCGGTAATAATGGGTTGTCCTAGATACAATTCACAAAACTGTTCTCGGTGAAAAACTCAAAAGAATGAGTAGACACAATGTAACAGATCTCTCCAACGGTTGGGAGGTCTTCATCAATGCGGTTCTGTCCATTGCAACGCACTCCCAATAGTCTGATGGCGAGCTTTTAGGCCATAACTGTTGTTCTAACCGTTCGGGGTGTCGGGCTAATGGTTATAATGCTTTCAACGACTAAATTTCTTCGTCATGGAAAAGTGCCATGTTGCGTTTTTCTGATATCTCGACGAAGTTCCAGTTTTTCAAACCTTCCTTCTGCGAAGTCCCTTCTGGAACCTTCTGCAACTTTTCTATCTTTGTTGTCTTCTTACTGAGATTTCTAGCCTTATTCCCTGCAATATTTATCTCGGTATTCCTCTTTCCATTCTAATTATTATCTCCTTTTAGCATAGTAACTTCGCGTTGTTGATGGTCTTTTGTAGGGTTCAAGGCCAATACTTCTTTTCTGTTTGGAGCAGGTGCTCTCTCTTCTGTGAGTCTTCTTGTGTTATTTCTACTTCGATATCCAAGTTTCTAGTTTTGAACAATTTTGATCTATTCTCTTGTTCTTCAATCAAGTGCGCTATCCTCCTAGACATGAAATCTTTAATTCTTTCTTCTTTAGTTCTAAGACTTCCTCTTCTTTTCTTCTAGCCCAATCTTTCTCAATCCAAGTTTTTCCTAGTAATATAGCAAACGGGGCGTTGTTCTCAATAAATTTAAAAACCTCAAAATCTTCTTCTGTCAAAGTTCCATGGGAATTCATAGATATCAGGGTGAGTCTTCCACATAGGGTTATCATATTTCCTCTGAATAATCCCATTCCTCCTAATGAAGGAATCATCGAAGGCTTTCCTAAAATTTCCCAAGTTCTTTTTGACATGATATTCACTTGTGTTTCTTCATCCAGAACACAGTTAATGTCGAAGTCTCCTATTCTTGTTTCTATGCATCCGTTTTCTTTGAAGCTCTCTGATAAGTTGATATTTCTGTGATCATTTAGGGTTTCTTTCGTTTGTAGAAATACATTCTCTGATTCTTTTTGGGGTTCTGCCATGGTCTCAGTTTCTTGATTTTACTGAGGGTTTTCTTGTCTCATATTCATTCTTTCAACCTTAGAAATCATTCTAGGGAAATCCAAAACTTCATGGTCCATAGATTTACAACAGAGGAAAGTAGGACCTCTACCAGGGAATTCCTTGGCAAGATGTCTCGGTCTTATGCAACTATAGCAAAGAGTTAATCCTCTCTTTCTCTTGAACGATCCCCAACCTTTCCTGTACTGCACACTAAGGTAACAGTAACTAACCTTCAAAAAAGTATTTCTAGGGTCTTGCATCCATTTGTTAGTCCAAACATTCTTTCTATGCATAGGAATAACATATATTTCATCATTTATATCATATCTAGTCATATCAAATCTTCTTTCATCTAGTTGTGCCCTAGTTTTTAAGCTAGGAAAAAAATTATCAAACATACCTAGATCCATACTTTTGAAACAAAAATTTCCACTTATCTTTCCTTTAGCAAATCACAAATATTTAAGAACTTACCTCTTTTCTTCAGATCTGACTTTTCTTCTTAGCACGGAGCTTCAAGTAGAATATTGCGCACTAAATAAACAGATCTACACACAAAGCTTTATTTTCTTCAATTCCCATCAATCACAGTTTTAGGTCCCTGCAACGGCACCATTTTTTGGCACAGGGGTAGAAACTAGGGTTCAACACTCAAGAGCACACCAACAAAACCCTAACTATCAGCCCTTTTGGAAACACCTGCGAAGAATATTAAGTCCCACCTGAGGTAGAGGAAGGGGTGGTTACAGGACTCAGATGTCTGCAACCTTAGTCGGGACACAGTCTGTGATTACAACACCTTTACAGAGAAATCAATAGTTATAGCTCATCATTATTTAACCAGTATCTACTCCATAGTAAAAACCCTAATCACAGAGCATTGCAGTATTCACGCAGATCCAATATATTCAAGAACTAAGCACATCAGCATAGATTAGATCTAGTATGCATTCACATTATTCAACACTAAGCTATCATATTAGATTATTCTAAGCATATATTAGTGCAATAAGCATTTAATCACATAAAAAAGAGAACAACCATAAAGCACAAAGCAACCACAATAGAGGATATATGTGGTTCACCCCTAGCCTGGGGCTATGTCCACCAACTCTTCTTCTTATTTATTATCTTTTGTCAATCTTGTACATGCATAAAGCCATAAGATCATACTCTGCATAAGACAGGAGATCCGCACACACGTCGCCAGATCCTCCTTCCTTGACTTAGGTTATAGCACAGAGCTTGTACTCAATCTCTTACAGTCACTTGCACTTAGCCTTGCAAGTCTCACACAGCATGCACAGAGCATATAAAACTATCACTTTCACTTAGCACATCATCACACAGATTCCTATATCGTCTCATACACACCACTTCTTACATCGCCTAGACATATATTTTATATATTACAAAAAGGGGCTAAACATGGGTAAACCCATGGGCCGACATTCCCATACCCTTTACATAGCCCAAAACTCAAAACACCCTAAGAAGTGGTTGATATCCCGCGATCTCCACTTCAACTTGCGCTCCTCCTTCGACAACCTGTCAAAGTCCCAAAAGTAGGTCAAACATGATTAAGGATCCTCAAAACTTGGTCAAGGGCCAACATATTCCTTGCCTTGACATTTGGTGTGGGGAAAAAAATCACAACTAGGTGATGTAACTATGTACTATAAGCTTCGGCAGGTCCATATGGCCAAATCCCACATGACCATGATCCCCATAATCACCTAAAATAGGGGTTTTGAAGGTCGACCCCCTGTGCCAGATTTTCATTGTGCCTCACTTAGAAAAACCCTAGTTCTTTATCTCCTATAAAAAAAAACAATTCAGGCGATGGAATCATAGGAGAGGGTTCCACTAGTTGGAATCCAGTGGCATGAGTCCAACAGAACTAACGGTTCATAGATCTGAGGCATGATTTTCATGTTATGGTGAGTTGCAATTTGCCTCCTAAAGCCATTCAGGAACAAAATGACAATTTGGTCTGAGGGCACAAAATCACAACAAGGAGATGTAATTAGGTTCCTTAAGCTCCAGAAGGTCTATATGGACAACCCCCATGCGACCATGGTGCCCAAAATCAACTGAAATATGGGTTGTGAAACCCAACCCCCTTTGTCAGATTTTCATTGTGCCTCATTGAGAAAAACCTAGTTCCACATATCCTCTAAGAAACATTTTTCTGAGCAACATAATCATAGGAGAGGTGCACCCTAGCTAGAATCCAGTGTCAGGAGTCCAACAGAACTAGTGTTTCTTCAATCCGAGGCATGGTGAGCATGTTATGACGAATTTAAAATTGCCTCCTAAAGCCATTCAGGGAGACAATGTAAATTTGTTCCAGGGCACAAAATCACAACCGGGTGACGTAACTAGAATCTCCAATAACCTAGGTTTTAGCTTATATTTTTTGTTATGGTTTTACCTAATCTTGTAACACTAAAAATATCCACCATAAAAAATTTTCCTTGTAGTTTTTAATCCATGACTATGTGGAGGTCTACATGGATGACGTTGTAGCATATTGTAATTCTTATGAAGAAGTATTGGCTAATATGAAAAGTGTTTTATAGCATTCTTAGTACAGGAATCTATCCATCATTAATGAAAAATGTTTTATGTTGATGATTGAAAGAATAGTGTTAAAACATCATATCTTAGCTTCAAGGATTAAATTCAACCATGACAAAATTTCCATCAATCAAAATTTAACTACCCCTCAGAAGAAACTAATGTTTGCAACTTTATTGGACATATTGGTTAGTATAGAATATTCATCTATGATTTCAACAAAATAGCAACATCTTTCTTTCTCATTATTACTAAGGATGTTGACTTTTTTTTGGTTGCAAAATGTCAAAAATACTTTGAAACCTTGAAACAAATCTAATCTCGTCCCCTATGTTTAAGGCCCTAATTGAAATATTCCTTTTCACATTCACATTGATGCTTCAGAAAAATCCTTAGGTGTTGTTTTCTGACATTAGGCTATTAAAAAATATTCCATTTATTACGTTAGAAAAAATATTTTTAGTTATGACCTAAGATATATTATTATTGAAAAGGGAGTTATCATTGTAATATATTCCATCAATAAATTCCAATAGTACATCATCAAATACCCTATTTTTGTTTATATAGATAATTCTGCTAATAGGTATCTAATGAAAAATCTTGTTGTCAGTTGTATTTTTGTTACATGGTTTATTTTATTGTAATAATTTGTTCTAACTATACTTGATAATCACGATTGAGTAAATGTGGTTACAAATTTCTTGTCTCAGTTAGAAAATATCCCCAAAGAAGGCCTTATGAAAGATATTTTTCCAAATAAACACTTATTTGTTATGTCCTTGCAAACCCCATGGTTTGTTGACATTGCAAACTATCGTATTGAGTAAGACTTTATTCATCACATATCTCATAAGGAATGTTGTCGAACCATTGGAAAATGTGCCCCATATAGTTGGATTCAAGGGTATTTGTTTAAAATGGGACTAGATAATGTACTTTGTTGTTGCATGTAAGAGAATGAACTTTATGAGAATTAAATGTACATTTATTTCTCATATATCTCTTTTATTTTCAGAAAATAATGATCAATTTATACAACTATTATTTCATAATGTTATGGCCATACTAGAATAGTTATTGTTACCCTTTAAAAGCATCATTGTAGCTCATTTCAGTCATTTACTTTATTGTGTTCAGTAAGAATATTTAAGAAATATGAATTGTATTTCTCTACCATGTTGTAGCTTCAACTATGCCCCCTTTTTTTGTGCAAGAATGGATAGAGGTCTAAAATGCCTCGTGGCCCTTTAATGCTAATAAACTGAGTGAGATTAGTAAGTTGCAAGATGTTTGATAAAATGACTTAAAACATTATATATAAAGTTGGTTTTGATATTGGCACTTATTGTCTCCTTTCCATAGCTCTGGAAATGTTTTGGTTACTCCTAGGCATTTGAGATACTTACAAAAGAAACTAAATGTCTTGTATAGTCCTTAATTTTCCAAGAACAATGTTTGAATAGAGAGTTAACTTTATATTTACTCTTGTGGAGTAATTGGAAACATGCCTCCTTTTAGAGGAGGAAAAGGGGGTTCAAATAATTATGAGGTACATGATCATGATGAGGATGAATATGATTTTTCTAACACATGATTTACCTAGACAAAAGGAGAGGGGGAAGAACCTCAAATTTTAGTAGCATAAGTACTAGTTGTCCAATGAGAAATATAAACCTAACAAAAGGTATTTCCCATGATCCAAACCATGGGTTTTAAGGACATCAAAGATATGGGAAAATATGAGCACGACCCATATGAGATACCAATTATTGAGAAAATACCTAAGGGCCTAGGGATGATATCAGCTCCAAATACACCACTTGTTGAAAGTGGAGAGCTACATTCTATCTTTACCCCACAAACAAATAAGAAGGTTGAATGTGAGAATCTAATATTGGATTTGAGTTAGAGAACTCTAGTCCTTGGTATTATCAATCCATTCCAACCCCATTAGTAGTAATATGCTCAGGAAGGGAAACAAGGATCAATACCATTGGACATTGACAATACCCCTCCTCATAAAAATGACAAATACATAAATCTGCAGAGGAAGAAACAAAGATAAATGAAGAGGTAGAAGTTGAATGAAAAGAAGAAGAAGAAGAAAAATGGAAAAGTATAGAGGAAGAAGAATCAAAGATGAAGGCTACAATAGAGGAAGCATATACAAAATATACATAGGAAGAAAAAATGGAAAAATGCAATATAACAATAAGATAATAAAGTAGTTGAAGAAGAAGAAAAAAAAAAAAAATAGAAGAAGACGAAAAAAAGGATGTAGAAGAAAAATCTAAGGAAGTTACAGAGGAAGAAAAAATGAGGAAAGTAGAGGTTGAGATGAAGGAAGAAGAAGAAAAGAGAAGGCCTAAAATATAACATAAGGGTGAAGAATCACATGCCATGGATACTAGAGAAATAAATGTATATGAGAATTAGGATGAATACCAAAAAGAAAGAAAGAGGGAAGGTGGCCAAGATGGAAAAAACTCAAATGTGAAAAAGGTTAGAACTAAATACCTAAAACTAAAACATAAAAACTATCAGAGGATTTCCCATCAAGGAGAAACCAACCCAAAAAAATAGGTACATATTCCCACTTTGCCAACTATTCCCCCACCCTCTCTCTCAAAATCATGTAACTTTCTCTCAATGGTTGTGCCTGGTTGTGCCTAGTGGGGTACCTAGCACACCTAGTTTTGGTTCCTCACAAATATATAGTCCTATATCCTCCTATTCCTCTATCCTCTATAGGAAAATTTTCTTTATTCATCAATCAAAGAAGAAACAAATACAAGAAGAAACATCTTATGTAGGAAAACACACAAAAAAAGAAACGAGCAAACCAATTTCTCAAACTATCGTCGAAGAAATAGGAAAATTTGAAGACAAACAACCCCACATTCTTAGTGAAATATCAGAAGGGGAATTCGATCTAGTTGAAGAAACCTTACTTACAATATCTGAAGCAGAGAGACAAGAATACAAGAGAAGAGAAAAACTTGAACATGAGAGAGAATTGGAAAGAAGAAGAAATCAATAAAGAGAAAGAAAAGAAAAAGAAGATAATGATGAAACATAATCACATAGAGGAGAAGTAAGAACAAGTTTAAATGATCAAGACATATTAATTTTTCACATAAACCCCTCAAACCATAACCTCAAAAAAATTCACCTATCTCATCCCTATCTACTATACATCTTCTTCTTTTATCCATATCCACTTTATATCATTTCATCTATCATTTACATTTCCTAACAAGGCTTATAGTTTTTATCAAAAACCTAGCAACAAAAGGAAGTAATAAGGTGAAGCTATGTTTTAAGTCTAAAAATAGGAGTAATAGGGTTAAGATGTGTTCTCGAAAATAATTACAAACAATGGAAATTTCATACTTTTTGAAATTTTTTATGGTTGTAAAACTATAAATTTTCAAGAGAAGAGATTTATGAAAGACTTCCTTAAAGCATTCAATGAAAGTTGTTCTTAAAATTGGTATGGAATGACTACAAGAAAGCAAAAAATATTTTGTGAATTTGAATGCATAAGGAAAATAACACATTTGAAAATTCAAAAATTGGAGGGAAGATATCTTTTTGAATCTACATATGAGGTATAAGGTAGTTCCATAAATCATTTCAAGTACAGGGTTAATAATATTGCAAAAATTACAAGTTTTTGAAATGAGTGCAAAGTCTGGGATTAATTTAAAGTGCAAATGATAACAATAGAGGATATATTAACACTGATCTGGAGTATGATTGCAGTTACAAGGAAAAATGGGAGGAGAAATAAGTTGTAAGTCATTAGTGAAATGACAAGTTTATATTATTTTTTGTCATCAATACATTTCATTTTTCTGCAAACATAAGTCTTAAACTCATCGAAACCCATGCAGTTTAATACGGTCTTAGAGAAGGAGCGATAGGTTGCCTATAACCAAGAGAATTTTGTTTCTTATACTAGTTTCTTCTATCATGCATAAGAGAAGGTTCCAACAAGAAATATCCCCATGAATCGTGAGTTACAATAGTTCAAACAGATGCCCAAAATCATGAATTTTTCACCTAGATTGTGTCGTGACTCCAACACATTCAAATTTATAGGTATGAGTTTGATTTCGAATTGATTTTGAATTTCAAAGATTAAGAGTTTTTTTCGGGAACCCAATGATGTTCCAAAACTGGAAATTCACCAACCAAATCAACCACAACATGTTGTGTTAACGAGGGAATCAAATTTCTGTAGGATATGGGCAAAAATTCAGGATTTTTTTATAGCATAGCTAGGTTGTCGAATTTTAGGGAGAACTGGATTATATCAGTTGATTTTTCTCCAAGGAATCACACTATAGGTATGCCAAACTATGCTTGGTTCCAAATATAGCCATGGATTCAACATTGAAATCAAAATTTTCATGAATTAATGAAAGAAAGAATATTTGTTTTTATGTTAACATAAAATTAAAAATTTTGTTCTCTTACAACAACTACAATAGGATAAAAAATAATTCATGAGAAAAAAAATAGCACATAGTGGACAATTGAACAAATTTTGAATAAGATTGAAGCATATACAGTGAATAGGGTAGAAATAGATTTTGTTGAGACTAGAACAAAATATTTAATCATGGGTAACATAATAGAACATGTTATTACATAAACTTGTCAAAGCCTTAGGGGTTGGTGGTTTCTACCTAAGTCTGTATTTTTGCATGTCTATCCTCCTTTCGCAAATCCATTCTTAAGTTTTTCCCTTTCGTCTTGTAGTTCTCTCTACATCTTCCCTCGATCGTTTGAGCGACCTTTTGTTTTGTGTTGTCCTACCTGAGAAGTCTCGGCCCTAAGCTTTCCTGTTTTCTCTAAGCTGATCACTTCTCTCTTTACCTTTGTCACTGATCATTTTTTTTCTTGAGCCCTCAGTTAGTCATCCAGGTAATTGTTCACAGAAACCACAACCATAAGCACAAGCGCAGTACTTAGAGTGGGATGGTATGGACTTAAATCAAGAAGAAAGCAGTTTTAACCTTTCAATGACGGATATTCAATCAGTATTATCGATCAACGACTCACATTATTTCGAAAGGTCAAAGTTGCGCAAAGGTTAGTGCCAGAGCTGGCTCGAAATCAAAGGTTGAGCACAGATTAAATCTGGGTTGTGGATCTCATTGGGAGATATCAACGCTAGAAAATTATCACGAGAATTGGGAGTTCGAAATGTTGTTAAAGTTTTTCATCGAGGATTCGAACTCTCGAAACCCAAAATCAACATGATTCGTTGATCTTGAAGGGGACAGGTGTCAGTTGACCAAGTATTCAGGGAAATGAGCTTCGGGAAAATTTAAGTGAGGAATGTGCGAAAGTCCCAATCTGTAGATGTGTTGATATGCCAAAGTCACGAAGCCCAGGATTCATGGGAGTCACTTGATCCAGCGGGGACAGGTGGCAGTGGATTAAGGAATGTTTCGGAACTGGGTTTCGGGGGTTTTGATTTGAGCCACAAGAAAATGTCGCGAAGTGAGAAATCGTGAAATCCATCTAGGTCATTCAAACTAGTGGGGCACGTGACGCCTGCTCGGCGATTTCGCAGTTTCACAAATGGGGAAATCTGAAGACAAGAGTATGGAAGTTGTTGGATTACTGAGAGGGGGGGTGAATCGGTAATAGAGAAATTTAATCCTTTTTAACCATATAATCCAAGTGTTATATCAATGTATCATTATCATCCAATAACTTCAAAGTAAATAAGAAATAAAAAAATGAACAATCATACACATGCACAATACACCATCGTTTTACGTGGAAAACCAAAGTGGGAGAAAACCAAAGAATGATTTATCTTATATGTCTTGAAGAATTACATTCATTGGAAGCACCAACTTCCTTTGTTTTCCATCTACAACTGGAAGGAAGCTTCAACCCCCTAGTTTCTCAGGATACAACCTGAGGGAAGCTCCAACTCAGGATACAACCCCCTATGTTCTCTAACCAACGCATTTGTTCTTACTAAATTTAGATATGTTATGAAGAATTTACGACGTTTTTACCCAAAACACCTGTTTTTGACTAGTTTCAGGACTAGCCACAAACCTCAACCTATAATCAACTTGTACCATAAACAAGTGCATCAACCATGCACCAACCTATACCAACCAACCTGTAATCAACCTATACCATAAACAAGTGCATCAACCATGCACCAACCTGTACCATGAACAAGTGCTTCAACCATGCACCAAAACTGTACAAATAATGTGTCAAGTACTCATCAACTAGGACTCACCAATATGTACCAACATCATCAACTATACACTTCATGTATGTTCCAACTGATCAACTACTTGTCTCAACCATGTACCCAACTTGTACCTCAACCAGAATCCCTCATCAAATTCATCATCCAAATATGCTTTGTAAATATGTAATAGACCTAGTGTATATGATCACATACCTTCAAATATTCCTTAACTTTAACAACAAGAGACTATAATTTTCATCAAACGTTTCTTTAGTCTCACAAGACTAGTTTTGGATTGGTCAACAACCCTAACATGAAATAATCATAACTTTGTACCTGTAATGAATAAAGATCTGAAACTGATACACAATGTTCTTCAGTGTGTTTTATGCAATTCCTAAAAGTGTCACTACTTTTAACCTCTCAGAAAAGGAGTTATGGCAAAAATGACACACCTTGCTGAATTCTGGCTTATTCTAGAGAGCGACCTTGTAGAGCGTGCCCCACACTAAAAATTTGTTGAATTGATATGAAACTGTTACAAAAAATACTATAGATTGTAATCTAACCAAAATATATGTTCGTACTGAATTTGAATCTGTTATGAAGAATTTATGATGTGTTTACCCGAAACACCTGTTTTTGACTAGTTTCAAGACTAGCCACAAACCCTATTTTCCACAGAGTGTAACTCCAAAAATAAAACGACCCACAAGATGAATTTTTTACCATAGATACCTGGATATGTTTCCTTAATGGCATATCAATTTCATGGTCTAAATCATTCTAGAAAAATTTTTATTGCGAAAATGGTGAGATGACCTGAAAAAAAACATACCTCATAAAGCATCATCAAAAGAATTTATCCTTCCTTGAATTTTGGCCTTCTTTTCTTCACTTTCCTCAGAAATTTGGCTTATATATCCTTTGGTTACCTTAGAAACCTATAGGTATTCAATATTCTCAAGTTTATCTTAAATGAGAGAGCCTTGCCTCTTATTTATACTCTCCAAGTAGCTTCCTTAAAAACATCTTCTAGGTCACTTTGCCCACTTTCCTTATTTTAGGGTTAATCCACTTCTAATTTCTCCATTAAATTTATTATTAAATTTGTTTATTTTGTATTCACTTTGAATTATATTACACTCATCACTTTACTTTATTATTTACCTTTTAAAATCTCTTAAACCACTTTGACTACTTTAAACTTTTGGGGCTTCTAGATGACATATGAGGGTCCTCCAACTTCGTAAGGCCATAAATATCAAACCGTGAGGAGTTATGTGAGGTTCCAAATACCAAAAGAAATGGAATGAAATGAACTATCCATATAGAATAGTATTACCTGAAAATATATCAAAACTCATACTATTATCCATCAAAAAAACTTGGGTCCATTACCCAAACCTGGGTTCTCCAACTTCTCATGGCCATAACTCTCTAACCGTGAGGATTTATGTGACGTTCCACATACCACTGGAAATGGAATGAAAATAAATATCCATATAGGATAGTTTCACTGAAAAATTCAGTGGTTTTCATCTCATTATTCCACAAATAAGCATGGGTTCTCTAACCATACTTCTAGGATAACTCAATCCGTAAAGTGTCTTCCCATGAGGGATTTCACCATAAGGGGACCACTTTGGAGTTCATCCATTTCTACTTATTATCAACCATGACAAGACAATAATGATTCATCTTTACATCAAACAATCTTGGGTCCATTACCCAACCTTTTTGCTACAGGGATTTCTTCAAGGGTTGACATCAATGACAACCAACCTTAATCAACATAAGCTCCTGATAAACGAAGTCTCAAAACAACTTGGGAAGTGTGGGACCATGGTCATAAATAAATGGAAAGTTATTATCAAGCAACGAGTAGATGAGATTGTTCAAAAAATTGATCCTAGCCATGAAGTTCAAAGAAAATCTGACCATCGATCAAGAGGGGCCATTTTTGCGATTACGAGCATTGGGATTTTTGAAATCAAGGGGGGTGCAAACTCCTGAAATGTGAGATCCAGATATTTCATGTGGAATGAGCACGAGGTCATGGATGAAGGTCACATGGGGCGATGAAAAGTATTTGTGAAAAAGATCAAAGTGCCCGAGTTAGTTACAGAGAAAGATCTGCGTGGCCTCGAGGTGCCATAATTGACTTGGAGGAGTCATTAACGTCTCCTAGAGAATTCATGGGTGTCAGGATCCATCCTAATTGTGATGCAATTAGTTAATGGAAATAGGTGGAGGTAGTTGAAACCTTTTTTCATCCTGTAAGTAGAAAGCATGGAAAGGTCGGTCGTGGAAGCAGACTGTCAACCCAAGGTCCCCCTGTCAACGAATTTTCTAGCAAAGTCCATACCGATCGGAGATCACATCTGACAGAAGAATGCAAGTGCGGTCTAACAAAGGAATATGAAAATGCCAAGCCTTGAATACAGTGACCAGAGAGAACTTCTATAGGGGGCGAGTTTCTTTGAGTATATATACTCATTTTTTATATTTTGTAATGGTCACTAGTAGAGCAATGCTCCCATATTGTAAAGTTTTAATGAACACTCTGGTTCTATGGTTATGTATGCACATTTGAGACTTCTTGTTTAATGACAGACATATTTCTTACTCCATATTATTTCCCTCTGATATTGAAATAATTCATAAGTGATTGATTCACGTGAATTATTGTGATTGTATTATGATGAATGTTTGATTATAATGTTGTTATATTTTCTTTCAGTTTCTTTGAGAGTTGAATTCAGGAAGATCTTGTCTTTAAGTCTTTCCTCCTGGGTTGCTAGAAGAATCGATGTCTATGGCAGACCTTTACATTTTTCCCACTAAATTCTTCCTCCTACTCACCTTTACTACAACCTACTGACTGAAGTTAGACCAAGACCTCACCTGCTTATGCGTTCCAATCCAGTTTCTTGTGTTAAAACATTATCATCTCGAGTCTGCACCCATTTGACCTCTTTAAAAAACCAACCTTTGACATAAAATTATGATGGGTACTGGGCTTACCTCTGACGCAATCCGGAGATGACTTCTGGTGCTAACATTTATGGCGCCACTGTCAGAGACGAATTGAATATTTTCCCTAGGTAGAACGACAAAGAAGCTTTTGATTCTAAAGGTGCATCAGGTATTAGAACCATTGAAGATTGCAACTGTGCACCTGGAGACTCCACTATTTTAGCTGACCCACAAAGGATTATTCAAGAGAAGGAAAGATTTCCCATAAAAAAAATTATGCTATCTCGTATTGAAAATCTTCATGAGAGAATGATAATGACCAGATCTAATATTTGATGCTGAACAAAGACCAAACACTTTCAGGATACACATCATTCACCTGGCGACTCTGTGATTAAAGAACCCAATGGCGACTCCACTAGTTTGAAATGGACCAGATCTTAGCTCAAAGGTTTTCTTTCTGTGATTTTTCAAAAATAGTTGGTTTCCCTAACCCACTACCTAGTAGAGATGAATGGGAAAGTAGCCTTCCTAGATTCCGAGGAAAAGGGTGGAAATTACCAACTGAGCATTTGTTGGACTTTCATGAATTTATTCATCGAATTCATATCGTGCATGAAGATGTTCAGATTAAGCTTTTCAAGTATTCATTATAGAGGATTTCTCATGATTGGTGTCGATCTCTTCCCATTGAAAACATCATATCTTTGACCAGTTTTCATGTGGCATATCTTTGACCAATTTTCATGTGGATTTCAATTCATTTTATAAAGATTATTTTCCAGTTGAGTGTCTTTATGAAAAATGTTGTGATGAGTTTTCCTTGTTTCATGAAGATTCTGCTATTCATGAAAACCATATTTGTGATGAAGTTGTTACGATGGAAGAAAGCATTTTATATGAAGATCTAGAGGTGTTGGACGATATTCATTATGATAACCATAGCACAGAAACATATGGCATCATTTTAGAGGTATCTGTTCCTTTAGTTGTTCATGCAGACCAACATGTCTCTTTTGAAAATTCTAAGGTCCAAGAGAAAATGTTTTTTGTTGTAGATATTTCTCTTGAGTATCGAACTGAGATAGATGATAAGCTAGTTAAGAGAACTAGTGAATATTTCTCTTTGTTTCTTCCTAAATTTTCAGGATTGAAGGTAGAGGTTGTTTGTTTCTCTTGTGAAGAAAATGCGGAGGACATTTATGTCCCTGAAATAGATGTTTTGGGTAGCCTTTCTTATAAGGGAGAAGTGGTTATAGGTATTGACCGAAAGAAACCCATTTTTTATGAATATCCCAGCAAGGATGATGAAAAGGAGAGCTCTTCTAAGTATGCGAATAATTGATAATATTCCAAAAGTATGAGAATACTTGATAATATTCCAAAAGTATGTGAATACTTGATAATATTCAAGTATTCACATACTTGAATACTTCCAAAAGCTCTTCCAAGTATTCACATACATGATGGAGCATACAAGGCTGTTCATTCTATTTTCATACTTCCCTTACCTTTTGTGCATCATTTGAAGTAAAGAGAATAATTATATTACCGAGCAATCTGGGTGGCTATGGTGGAAGTTTGCTTTCACCTAGCGTTTTGTAAAAATTAGTTGCCCTAGGATTGTACATAAATAATCTCTTTTCTGGAGCCCATGTTTTTTTTTTCATTTTTAGGTAAAGAAGTGTACATATTTACCTGTTTTATTATATGAAAGTTTTGAGCTAGACTCCATAGCCTGACAATTAAGTCACTGGAACTACTGGTTCTTGGCAGCTCACAGGGAGCATCTCATCCCCTATGGAGCTAATGTTATCACATAAACTTGTCAAATCCTTAGGGGTTGGTGGTTTCTACCTAAGTCTGTATTTTTTCCTATCTATCCTCCTTTCACAGATCCATTCTTAAGTTTTTCCCTTTCGGCTTGTAGTTCACTCTACATATTCCCTCGATCATTTGAGCGACCTTTTGTTCTATGTTTTCCTACCTAAGAAGTCTTGTCCCTAAGCTTTCCTGTTTTCTCTAAGATGATCACTTCTCTCTTTACCTCTGTCACTGATCATTTGTTTTCCCTAGCCCTCAGTCAGTCATCCAGGTAATTGTTCACAGAAACTACAGCCATAAGCGCAAGCGCAATACTTAGAGCAAGCTGGTATGGACTTAAATCAAGAAGAAGGCAATTTTAACCTTTCAACGATGGAGATCCAATCAGGATTATCAATCAACAACTCATGTTCTTTCAGAAGGTCAAAGTTGCGCAAAGGTTAGCGCTAGAGTGGGCTAGAAATCAAAGGTCGAGCACAGATTAAATCTAGGTCGTGGATCTCATTGGGAGAGATCAACGATGGAAAATTATCATAGGAATCGGGAGTTTGAAATGTTGTTAAAGTTTTTCGTCGAGGATACGAAATCCTGAAACCCAAAATCAACATGAGCCATTGATCTTAAAGGGGACATGTGTCAGTTGATCCAAGTATTCGCGGAAGTGATATTCGGGAGAATTTAAGTGAGGAATGCGTGAAAGTACTGATCTGTCGATGTGTTAATATGCCGAAGTCATGAAGCTTGGGATTCGTGGGAGCCGTCTGATCCAGCGGGGACAAGTGGTAGTGGATTAAGGCATGTCACGGAACTGGGGTTTAGGGGTTTTGATTTGATCCAGAATAAAATGTCTCGAAGCACGAAATCACAAAATCCATCTAGGTCGTTCAAACTAATGGGGCACGTGGCGCCTGATCGACGATTTCTTGGATCCAGAAATCTGAAGAAAGGGGTATGGAATCTCTGGATAAACGAAGTCTCGAAACACCTTGGGAAGTGTGGGCCCATGGTCATATCCCATGGTCATATTGGAGTAGAGCAATAAATAAAGGGAAAGATCATGTCGAGCAACGAGCATCTGAGATTGTTCAAGCAATTGATCCTGGCCATCAAGTTCAAAGAAAATTCGACCATCGATCTAGAGGGGTCGTTTTCACGATTACAAGCATTGGTATTTTTTAAATTAAGAGGGGTGTAAACTCTTGAAATGAGAGATCTCGATATTTCATGTGGAATAAGTGCGAGGTCATGGCCTGAGGTTGCGTGGGGCGATGAAAAGGAGATGCAAAATAATCAAAGCGCCCTACTTAGTTACAGAGAAGGATATGTGTGGCCTCGAGGTGCCATAACTGACTTGGAGGAGTTGTGAATGTCTCCTAGAGAATTCATGAGTGTCAGGCTCCATCCTAATCATGATGCAGTTAGTTAATGGAAATAGGGGGAGGTAGTTGAAACCTCGTTTCACCACGTAAATAGAAATCATGGAAAGGTCGGTCGTGGAAGAAGAATGTCAACCCAAGGTCCCCCTGTCAACGGATTTTCCTACAAAGTCCATACCGATCCAAGATCGCGTCTGATAGAAGAATGCAAGTGCGGTCTGACAAAGGAAGATACAGAAACCAAGCCTTGAATATAGTGACCAGAGTGCGCTTCTGTAGGGGGCAAGTTGCTTTCATTATATATACTTAGTTTTTATATTTTTTAATGGTCAATGCTAGAGAAATGCTCCTGTATTGTAAAGTTTTAATGAACACTCTGGTTCTCTGGTTATGTATAGGCATTTGAGACTTCTTGTTTAATGACAGTTAACTTTCTTACTCCATCTTATTTCCCTCTGATATTGAAAGAGTTCATAAGTGACCGGTTCACATGAATTGTTGTGACTATGTTATGATGAATGCTTGATTATAATGTTGTTAGATTTTATTTGAGTTTCTTTGAGAGTTGAATTCAAGAAGATCTTGTCTTTAAGTCTTTCCTCTTGGGCTGCTGGAAGACCTGATGTCTATGGAAAACCTTTACATTTTTCCCACTAAATTATTCCTCCTACTCACCTTTAATACAACCTACTGAATGAATTTAGACCAATACGTCATCTGCTTATGTGTTCCAATCCAGTTTCCTGTGTTAAAACGTTATCATCTCGAGTCTGCGCCCATTTGACCTCTTTAAAAAACCAACATCTAACATAAATTATGATGGGTACTGGGCTTACCTCTGACGCAATCCGGAGGTGACTTCTGGTTCTAACATAACCCATATCTTTTGATGCATCCCAATTCCATGAAGACACTTTAAAAATATTGCAGGAGGTGAATTGGATTCAATTTTTACTCAAATTTGATGGGTACAATGAAAATGTTACAAAGGAATTTTCCCATACATTTGATGGAGAGAGGGACATTGTTGGTAAACTCACCTTACACTTATCAGAGCATGTGTTAGAAAAGGTGACATGATTAACATAATAAGGGGAAAGATACTTCAAGAGAAAATAGTTTAAAGAGAACTATTGGATGTCATTTTTATGCAGGTCAAGGGCAGTAACAATGAATTGGAAATAAGGAATTCCAAGGAGTTGGTTGGTCCATCCTTGGGATGAGGTAGAGTATGTGATTCAAAAATTCATCAATTGTGAAGGGAGATATAACATAACCTTCCTATATCATATTAGGCTATTGCAACATTTGAAGCAAGGAATGGAAATGATTATTCCTTATTATTTTCTCAATAGCCTCTCTAAAATGGAAATGGGGATCCATAAACAGGAAAAAAATGAAGAAAAGGAGATTATACCATCATGGGCTCACTAAAATCATCATAAGCCATGAATTGCGAAAAAAAAATTGCATGGCAACAATTCTTGGTTGAGAACAAGTTTGTGGAAGAAGAGGAGGACAAAGAAGAGGAATTTGTTCCAGATGATGATGAAGAGGATGATAAAGTACAAATAATCATGGCTCGTGAGGCAACAAAACCAAAATATCCCATGGAAACATGAAGAATGACAAGAAGCATAGTCAAGGAAGAAAATGAATTTGAAGAGAAGGATAAGGCATTTAGAACCTACAAAAGGAAATCCAAGAACTTTCATATAGAAAAAGAGGTGGATCCAACTCAACAAAAGGATTATGCTCAAATAGAATTTTTAGCGGCGCAAGAAAAAGAAAAGGAGGAAGTACAAGCATTTGACAATTAAAATGTTGAAGGACAATAAGCTTCTACAAACTCTACATACAACAAAATTAAAAAAGGAAAGAGGATAATTGTTGAAGAAATGGGGAATGATGATTCGATTGAGGAATTATCAGAAAAACAAGAAGGGAAGAAGATAGTTGTTGAGACACCATCAGAAATTGAGAAGAAACATAAAAAGATAAATAAGATGGAAAGAAAGATCAAATAAATAGAACTTTTGGAGAGATACTTGAAAATAGAAAATAAGATGCTTGGAACTCAAAGACACAAAGTTCATGGAGAAAATGAAAAACACAAGAAAGAAAAAGAGAAGTTGAAGAGGGAAACCATTGTGCTTACAAACCAAGCATATAAATGGCATCAGAAAGCAAAGGAAAGAAAAAAAAAGTACAGGAAAATAAAAATAAAGTCAATAGCACAGAATGTAACAAGCCTATGCTGTTACGAAAACAAAACGATGTACAAAAGGAATTTTTTTTTTTTTGCATTAGGATAATTGAATCGTCACTTCATAAATTGGTAGCATTGCAACCGACACATCAAGAATTAATAACAATGCATAATAAAAAAATTTATTTTTTTTAGATTACTTTTTTTAGATTAATTTCAAGACTCGTCACAAACCCTAACTTCCACATAGTATATATTAGAAAATGTAACAATCCAAAACATCAAACTTGAATCAAATGTAATTCATCATTGTCATCACTAAATATTTATTTTAAAATGTGAATCCTCATTTATTTATTTTTATGCTTTTAAAACTATATTTGATTTAATTTTTATATATTTTTAATAACAATATATTTATATAATCATTAACTAACATTAAAATGGAAATAATGGCTAATCTTAGACATTATTAAGTGATTCTTCAAGGACATAGAAAATTGAAGGTTTCAAGATCATTTTCATAAGCACATGTATGGAGGGCATCTTTGAATAACATAATTTCCAATGATTGTTGAAAGAGGTTGGGTAGAACATGGTGTTTTCTATAAAGGATTGGATTTTAATTCCTTGGAACTTTTTCAACTTTCTCACCATGTATCATGAGGGTTTATTTAGTTTTTATTCTCTTACAATAGAAACAAACTCCTACTATATATAATTATTATTTTAAAAAGGAATTTAAATATTTTATAATTTGAGAATATAGATTTCCATAATTATCATATTGTTCAAACAAAATTATATAATTATTATTTAATATATATATATATATATATATATATATATATATATATATATATATATATATATATATAATTTGTTATTAATAGATTTATACCATTAGTCATATTGTTCAAACAAAATTATCCATAAATTAATTAACAATATTTTTATAATTTTTTGAATACATTAGTGCAAATAAAAATTAACATATATTCATCAATTTAAAAAAAATGGCATTCAATTTCTCAAGTGTATGTCCATATCAATTTAAAAAAAAAAAAAAATAAGCATTCAATTTCTCAAGTGTATGTCCATATTAATGTCAAGTGAAATCACACCACATGAATAAAACAAATAATTAAGTAAAGAAGCGTCTTCCCTATTAGAATCCATGGATTATAATTAAAAAATCTAATGTAATGGTCATGAATTAAAGTTGTTCTATACTTTTGTTCTTTACTATATCACTTTTACATAATACCATTAAATTTACTATGGTGGCTTATCAATTTCCATGGACCATAATTTTGCAAATCCAAACAAAATTACTTATATTTTGACATTTACCTATTCATTATTAATTTTTACTTTTTACGTTACGTTTTACATTTATGTCATGTATGGTTATGTTAGGTATTCGCATGGAGAGGAGTGGAAAACAACAACACAGCCATTTAACATTTATTTTTTAACTTTTAACAATTTATGAGTTTAAAGAAAATCTTGGTTCGTGAAGTTAAGTTTTACTACATGGCTTTTGGTTACTTTTTACCACCTCCGATCCCTTGGACACAAATAAATAAATAATTATGCAACCTATATAAATACCAAGGATAAATAATTTATTATGCGGAAAATAACATAAGTCTTTGGTTCGATAGTTGTCTCTATCGTGTGTATTAACGTTTGAGAACCACACACGAGGATGTTCAGGTAGATACGTCCCTTATGTATTGGAAAATCGGGCCCTGCACACTTGCCTCCAGTGATTAGAGAGAGAACTTGTCTCAAGCGAGGAGAACTCGTTTTCATCCTAAGGATTAGACGAGGCTTCGAATTCGGAATAACTTAGAAATCATTGTTTTTGTGTATTGTTTGTTTAGAGCACATCAAATCAGGTAGCTTAATATGCTTCAATCTTTAAGTATTAATTTATGTTCCTCTTGTTCGCATGATAAAAAGGCTTGGAATGGTTCTTTTGCATAATTTTGAATGTCGATTATTATAGCCTAGCATGGGGAAAATACTACATTTCTAAAATCTCTAAGGAGAGTGTTCAGATCTACTCCCAAAGAAGATGAAAATGTCAAAAATGACAATGATCTTCGTGTTTGAAGACAAAAGATGAGTCAATGAATGAGAAGGAATAAAAGTTCGTCTCTTATGTCTTATTTTATGTTTCTTGAATGCTTCTACAAATATTATAAACAAGGTTGTATGGCAGTGTAGTCCCTGCCAATGAGGTTATAAAGTAAATTGTGGAACAAATTATAAATGACGGAAGTGTTCAGTGCAAAAGGTATATCACGGAAATGTTTTTTGCAACATGTATATCACGGAACATGGGGCATAAAATTTCGTTAGCAACGAGGCACGACCCCGTGGAGCAAGGTAAATTGTGGAAAATGGGGTCGAATTGTAAATAACGGAAGTGTTCGGTGCAAAATGTATATGACGGAAATGTTGTGTTGAACATGTATATTACGGAACATCAACCCCGCTGAGAGATAGGAAACTATAACGAAGATGTGGCAAGCAACATGAAGCACAAGTGGTATCCATGCAATAAATGACGCTTGGCATGTAGAGAACCATTTATTTTTTGAAAGTATATAACAAAATACAATTTGTTCATAGTGGAAGAAAAAAATTGAAAATTTATCCATGCAGCAAATGACGCTTGGCATGTAGAGAACCATTTATTTTTTGAAAGAATATAACAAAATAAAAATTTGTTTGTCATATAGACTGGTGAAAGATAAAAATGTATGAAGACATAAATTTAAAAGGAGATAAGAAAACAATTTTATTTGAAATATGTCAAAAAAAAAAAAATTGTAA
>SNQJ01S0022755.1:106387-119757 GCA_010110895.2 Picea sitchensis
CTACTGGAAATTTTGAAATATATAAAAAAATAAAATTTTGTTATATATTAATGGAAATTTCAATGTGTTTTTCATGTAGACTAGGATTGGGGCTCCCACAGACCATTAGAGAAATATGTACAAGAAACAGGACTGTAGAAAGAAGATAGAGTGCAATACCTGCAAAAAAAAAAAATTGAAAGGTATAAGTGTTTGCCTAGACATTTCCATTTAAAAAAGTGGAATAACTGGGTTGATAAACAAAGCAAGATGCGATCAATAGACTTACAGTGATCGTACATATGAGCCCTTTGGCTATTTTCTTGCGGCTTCCGTTTCATTGATGTCATCGACGACTGCTGGAATCTTGGCAACTGCCTATTGTCTTTCGTCGGCTGCTTGCTTCAATTCCCTTTCGAGCCATTCTTCAATGTAGCTTCTCATTGGAGTGGAGTTAATCTCATTGTGTATTTTTATGTTGAAAAGATCATTTTCTAATTCCCGAAAGTCAATAAAAAGATTACATAGAGCCTAATGAATTTCATCATTCTGTACTGAATAGTCGACTAGCTAGTCGTCGACGTGAGCTTGATCATATTCAAGGATGTTGTAAAACTTTTGCAGAGACAACGCCTTAAAAATATCAACCTGTTTATCGAACTCTTGCCTAGTTAAGGGCAAGGAGTTTGCGATTAAGTCAGTTTCTTGGAAGTCGTTGGTCTTTCTGGTAAAGTTTATTCTTGACAGCCTTGTGAATAATTTATCTTTCTTTGATATGGCTTGTTCACATGACTGAACAATGAGATGCAGTTTCTTCACTTTTTCTTTCCAGCATGCATTTAATTGACTGATCCAGTTTTTGGATGGAAGATCTTGTTGTCTTCTTTTTGTTTCTGTCATATTGTTGGCAATGGTGCCAAAAGGAAGGACCATCTTTAAATAGAATTTGTCTTCATATTTTAACTCTGCCTACAAATGTTCGAGCAAACTATGTGCCATGGTTCCAAGGGAAATGATGGTTTGTGATGTTTTCCATGCCTCAGTAACCAGTTCCATTCTTTTCTTGATATTATTGTCCACATATCCTATATAGGATGCGAGGAGGATGGAGGATGTTTTTAAATTGGTTGTAGGGGTGGCAGGCATGGCTATTGCCAAAGGATTGACAAGCAATGGCATAGGAATCAAAGCCTCTTCCAATTCCTTGACCCGGTCCTTCAGTATGACATTCTTGGCCTTAATGCCTCCAATGAAATCATGAAGTTCATATCCACTCACATTGTGAATTTGAAAGATTTGGGACGACTGCATGTTGGCAAGGTCAACCTCTCAATGAAATTTTCCTTTCTTATTTTTTACATCTTTTTTCTCAATTATCAATTTTTTGGACTAGCTGTCAAAAACAACGCTCTGGAACACAAAGGATTCATCTTCGTCAAAATTTTTGGTATCGGATATGTCCACTGGATGTCTATGTTGGATGGCATCTCCGGGTTGATCAAGGTAGCAAAGCATGTTATTCAGATCAGTGTCAAGTTTCATATTCTCACTCTGAATTTCCGGCTCTTCCACGTGTCACACTTTTTTTTCTCTTCTTCTCTACTGGAAGCTTGTGAGAACTATAAATTTTAGAGTGAGGAGGGTCGTTATCTCCTCCTCCGTTTGAAGAACTCTGAGTTTCTTTGCTGCTATGGTGGGCCATTGGAGCGATGCTCCAGGATGTCGTAATTTTTTTAGTGTTATTTGTGATTGAACACTCTTGTCACTGGGGCCTTTCCCCTATTGCGTGTACAATTTTTTACATCTTTGCACTGTGTCTAGGCCATCAGCATCAGAAGCAGGAGAGTTGTCACCAGTATCTCTGTTTTCAGGCAGGTGTTTTTTGAAAAAACAATCATCGAGGCCAAGTGTTTGTAAATGTTGTTGAAAAATATTATTGGGTTCAAATCCTCTAATGCTTTCAACATATCTCAGGTTGAAGATGCTAGAATGAGATGTGAATTCATTAATTTTGTTGATTTTTTTCAATTTGAACTCCCCTACTTTCAAAGGCAGAGGAATGAACTGTTTTTTTTTCTTCTTTTGCAATAGATGCAACTAGTAGTTGTATTGCCTTGCTACTTTTGCAACAAACATTATGTCCGTAATCTGCAATGGAAAGAGAGAAGGTTTTTCCGTGGAGCCAAAAATTATTATCACAGTGTAATTATCCAAATGTTCAAGTGTCCCCTTCCTGTCCAAAAAATTGGTTTCCTTTTCATATATGCGGGGAGCATCTTCTCCTAACAAAACAACTTTGAAAAAAGACACGAAGCCATTAAAAAGCTCATAAAAATAGTGGAAATCCTTGTGCCTCCACAAGGCTTGGTACCAGAATGTTACTGGGTCGAATTCCGAGTTGACATTCTTGGACATAGACAGTTGTGGAAACTGACAGCAATGCGCTATCGCAAAAACTAAGTAGGAGGACATATAATATTTATTTTCCCTTTTGAAGCTTGACAATTGGGAACTGATTTCATGGGAAAATAACTTGCCCCAAATAAAAAATGGCTTGTTTGTTGACTATGAAATACAAAATATAAAGAGCCATCTAGGAAACAGTTATTGTGGACTCCTGTCCCGTTATTATTGTAAACAACCATGCAATTTCATGAAATGGATTTCTAAATGAACTACCCTGCAAGCTTGTGATATCTTCAGGAACTAGAATAGGTTCTTCCAATAATGGGGCAAGAGGTCCAACCCGTTATTATGCTCTGCTAGGAATTGTTTGCAATCTTCTCCTTTGAACATCAATGTTGGCTCCGACAATCTTAACATCTGGTAGAAGACCTGAGGTGACAAAGAAACAAAGAGTGGTCCTGCAATGGAATACTTATTTTGTTTCAAATAAATTTATCGTCGCACCAAGAGACCAGGTCCTTATAGTCAAAAACCTCAGGGGCATTGCCTGCACAAGCAATCCCATATGTCCAAATTACTTGGTTCTCTACGACAGAGGTTGAGTAATAAGAATATGCCTTGGACCACTGGAAGTTCTAGTCCTCGCGCCCGAAGATGTTCATTGTATCTCCACAGAACTATTGTCGAGCTGATGACATAGGTTTATGAGAACGTTGGTTTGCTCCAGACGATGATTGAAATAAACACTTAGATCCGATAATGTAACTCTGCACTAAATCTTGGTTAAATTCTTATGAATGGGAAAGCTCCTCGATCCTTTCATTGATTAATGACAATATGTATGGTTGGTGCATGTTGAACTGTTAGCAGTAAATCTTACTTATTACATGTTTAGAAATGCGAAGTTGGAGGGTACGACGAAGAGTAATTAAGGATTGGAGGTTTCGTAAAAGTGCCAAAGCGGCAACGTGCGAATGACATTTCATGATTTTGAAATCAATACTTGGAAGGGATAATGTAACCCCTCGCAAATCTTGGTTTAATGTGCATTAATAGAAGATCTCCTCAAGCCTTTCACCCATCAATGACAATCTATATGGTTCGTGCATGATGATTTGTTGGAAATAAATGTAAGTAATTGCATATTTAGAAACAAGATATGTAAATGTGTGTGTGTGTGTGTGTGTGTGTGTGTATATATATATAAACAATTTTTTTTTCTTTTATTATAGACAAGTGTGAAGGTCATGGACATGGAAGAGAGCAAGGAAAGAATGGCAAGGTATGAAAAGCGGTTGGACGGGATTCAAAAAAGGGTTACGAGGATACTCAGGAGAGGTGAGTGTTCCATGGTCAAATTTTATGTATCGGAATTTTTTACTGCAAAATATGTAAAATGGACGAGAGCATGATGGGGCAGTTTAGCAGTCAATTTGTATATTTGCAAAATTCTTGGAAAGTGGCTAAGTATGGAATAGGGAAATGGTCGGGCAGAGTCGTTCGTGGAAGAGAGGATTGAAATTTCCATGAATGGACCAACCTGACGACGCACAAATGACATTCCCTGATGTTTGAAATTAACACTTGCTAATTGCATGCCTAGAAATAAGATCTTATATATAATTGCTAATTTCTAATTGCAAAAGAGCACGGGCACAAGAAACAGTGATTAGAAACAGAATATTTCTTGAACCGGCCAAAAGACGATCCGCGAAAGAAATTTGAAGAGATGGTGAAGTATGGAAAGTGGGCAGACGGGCTTCAAAATGGGGTGACAATAGTTCCACAAAAGACATGAGAACCCACAAGTTTGCCCATGTGCGCAACCATACATTTTCGAAAAAATGAATAAGTGATGAGAAAGATAAAGTTCAGGGAAAAGAGAAATGGATATTTGGCTAAGTATAGAAGATGGAAAAGAAGAGCCAATATATTCACATATGTAGCAGATATCCCATTTTCCTGCTAATATATATACTTTCAAAGAAGTGCAAAGGTGGCGAGCACAGAAACCAAAGACTAGGAATACGATCTATGAGTTTACTTGGTTCTTGGTTGTATGCTTCATCTGTCAATTTGTATATCGCAGAACTCTGAGTCATTTTTTTAGCCAGCCAGCCCGCAAGTCCAGCTGTCAATTTGTATAGTGCGGAACTCTGGGTGTTGTTTGTAGGACACAGAACTATAGAGGAAATGATTTTCCCTTTAATATATCTTCTGTGATGCAAATGTGGTATGGATCATTTTAGCACTTTTCCATCCATAAACAATGGCAATCTTAAGCCCACCAACCTTGGAGCTCGTGTGTCAATTTCTATATCACAGAGATCTAAATGTTGTTTGGGGGTCACGAAAAGATAGAAGTGCAATGTTGAGCTAGCCAGCATGCAAGTCTTCCTGTCAATTTGTATATTGCGAAACTCTGGGTGCTACTTGTAGGACGCAGAACAATAGAGGGCCAATTTTGAGAAAGGGGAAGCGTTTGGCAGAAACACGTGAATCCGCCAAGCCGCCCAGCAAGGCATTTTCAAAATAAGAATGATTAAGAAACCAGGAAGAGAAACCACAGGGGATAAAAGAGTGGGAAAATAGAAAGGCGGAGGGAATTTTTCGTAAGCGCAAATTGGTTTCAAAGAAGCCCCATTGTTGCAAAACCATCATTTCCACTAATTGTCAACAAATGCTTTGTTGAAGATTAGATTTTATTGCAACCTATACGTGTAAGTATGTTCTTGATACATTCTTCCATGACTGTAACATATTAACTTAAGTATTAAAATTCATTTTCTACTAATTGTCAGCAAATTCTTTGTTGAAGATTAGATTTTATTGGAGCGTGTGGGTGTAACTGTGTTTTTGATACATTCTTCCATGACTGTAACATGTTAACTTAAGTATTAAAATTTTTGCATTATGGGTTGTTAGCATTAAAAGTTAATACTTGTATGCCTGGAAATAAGAATGATGATTACATTGGTATTGCTATGTTGTACTTGCATTATGAATAGAATTGAACGTTGGTTTGAAACTGTGTGTAATCCATTTTTTCTTTGCATAAAAGCTCAATGGATTGACATAGTAAATTGTCATATAATTTTTGCATGTTCCATATTATAAAAAAATAACCTAAGTAAACACAATATCGAAGAAGTACAAGACCAATGAACCATGCCAATGAGAACATGTGTTAAATCCAGAAAAGATGCAGCAACGAAGACTCCAAGGATTTTTTTTTTAACTATCCCTAGAAATTGGACCCAGTTCTTCGGGCCAAAAAATTGAACGTATCTGCCACAAACATAGGCACATGATCCACAGTATGTAGGATCCTTGTAGATTTCTCCTCAATGAATCATCCTGTGGTAAAATTGATAGTTTTCATAAGCTTCCTGTGACAAAGAAGACAAAAAAAGTTGGAAAATGGAATAGCCCTTAACTGAAAGTTAGGACACAACTAGAAACCACCTTTGCATAGTCGAAAAAACTTCAGGGACACAAGTTGCACGTGCAATTTCAGAGGCCCAAATTAGTTCATTATGGGTGGAAGGAGATGACTAGTAGAAATATGCCTTGTAGCAGTGAGAGTTATGGACCTAATTCCTGAAGATGTTAATTGTATATCCAGAGAACAACATAGTAGTCCCGTAACTGAATAATTTTTTGTCTTGAAATATATCTCTGGGAACATCAACATATCATTTCTTTACAGTGAAACTCTTCTGCCCATAATGGACTAATTTGGACCTCTAGAATTCCTACTTTCGAGCTGCAAAGTGGCTATTGCGTTCAACGTCAATTTCTTTTTTGAAATTCCTTTTGGTGTTGTTAGGACCACCATCACTGCGCCGGGAAGTTCCGCCCATTATGGTTGATTTCAATTTGGGCACAGGAGTGGGAACAATCTCTACATTGCCATCATCCATTGTCGTATCATCTCCCATCAGATCATCTTCTTCTGGCTCAGAATCCAAGACATCAACCTCTACGCTAGCCATCAATGCAACTGGGTAGGTTCTCAGACTAGGCAGGGTTGCCTTGGAATTCTTTGGCTTGAAATATATCTCTCGGTGTACCAAGGGACCATCTCCTTTTCTGCTTCTGCATGGAGGGAGATAAGTAGTAAGAATATGCCCTGGAATAGTGGAACCTATGGCCATTATGGCCGAATGTGTTTATTGTATCTGGACATAATTGCTGCCATAAGTTAACGAGAATTTCTATTTTCTCCAGACAATGTTTGAAATGAAAATTGGGGAGGGATAATATAACCATCCGCAAATTATGGTTTGATGCGTATCAATGGAATATCTCCTCGAGTGTTTCGTTGAACAATGAAAATCTCCAAGTTTCGTGAGGAATGAGTTGTTATCACTAAAGCTCGCTAATTTCATATTTAGAAAAAAGTGTGAAGGTCATGGTGACGGCGAAGAGAGATGAAGAATTAGAGATTTCTTAAAGGCGCCAACCGGTCGACGCATAAAAACAAATTACATCATGTCTTAAATGAATACTTGGAAAGGATAACACACTTCTCTGCAAATCTTGGTTTAATTCGTAGTAATGACAAATCTTCTCTGGCCTTCCAGACATTAATTAAAATCTTAACGGTTCCTGCAAGATGAACTACTTCAATTAAAGATTAATTATTGCATATCTGGAAACAAGTACGAAGGTAGCGGTGATGGAAAATTTCCACGAAGCATTGTACATTTCATGAACCCTCCAACTCGCGAAATAGATTCCAAGAAATGCCCAAGTATGGAAAGCGGTGGTGTGGGTTACAAAAAAAAAGGGCAGAAGATATACCCAGGGCAGAAAATCCTGCACCTAGACATTTTCTGAAAAACGAGTAAGTAAAGGAAGGGAAAGCATAGAGAAAAGAGAAAGCAGATGGCGATTTTCGGAAGCGGGAATTGGTCTTAACAATAACTATGGAGTGCATTAAACATGTTAACAGGTTCTTCAATCAAGGAATAGGTACAATGAGCGATGTTTATAGTTTACAGGATCTATTTGTATAAGAGAAGCATCGAAAAGTTACAAGACAATCATTTTTTGGATGTTTAAGTAAAGTTTATGTATTGTTAGCTTCACCGCAAGTATAACAATGATGAATATGAAATTTAATGTCCTCTTGTTCATATGATTGTTCCATTAGAGTTCGCATAGTATATATTCTTTTATTTCAATTTGTAAGCTAATTTGTAAGTAACGAAAGTTAGGATGTTGTTTGCAGGCGACGGAACAATGGAAACGCAATATTGAACCCGCCTAATGGGTAACTCGCCAATTTGGAAAACCGCGAGCCAAAACGTTTTTACAATATGAAACAGGGAAGCCGTCAGTCGGGCTAGTTATAAAAGTAAGTGAAATCGAAAGACGTGAGTCCGCCAACTTCCGCACCCAGAAATTTTCCGAAAAACAAGTAATACACACTAAATATGTACTATAAAGTATGAACATGAGATTTAATAGAGCATGCACGGATCCTGCATTCCATACTTAGCCACTTTTTGGATCACAGGTTCTTGGGTTGGCGGGCTCAAAAGTGGGCCTCTATTGTTCCGTGGCCTACAAATAGCACCCAGAATTTCGTGATATACAAATTGACAAGCGGACCTCTGGGCTAGCTGGGTCAACATTGCACTCCTATTGTTTCGTGTCATACAAGCAACACTCGGAGTTATGCGACATATAAATTGACAAACAGACTCCAAGGTTGGCGGCCTCAAGATTGCGATTGTTTATGGATGGTAATCCCTATCAACTATTTAACATTATCTAAAAACTTATTTTCAATAATAAATATTGAAATTGTACAATTTAATTAGACAAAAATGTTTGTACAATATGAAACGGGGAAACGGTCGGTCGGGCTGGTGATATAAAGTAAGTGAAATATGAAGATGTGAATCCGCCAACTTCTGCACCAAGAAATTTTCTGAAAAAAAATGAGTAATACATAATATGTACTTTTAGAAAGTATGGACATGAGATTTTATAGAGCATGTATTGATCCCGCATTCCATACTTAGCCACTTTTTGGATCGTGGGTTCTCGGGCTAGTGGGCTCAAAATTGGGCCTTTATTGTTCTATGTCCTACAAATAGCACCCAAGAGTTCTACGATATACAAATTGACAGGCGGACTTGCAGGCTCACTGGCTTAACATTTCATTTCTATTTTTCCATGTCTTTCAAACACCACTCAGACTGACGCCATATACAAATTGACAGACAGACTCCAGGGTTGGCGGGCTCAAGATTGCGATTATTTATAGATAGTGATCCATATCAACTATCTAACACTACCTAAAAACATTATTTTCAATACTAAAGTATTAATATTAAATATTGATATTCTATAATTTAATTACATAAAATTATTAAAGGATGATAAATATCTTATTTAAAATAAAAACCCGCCTATTCAGAAACTTGTGTTCCAAATTTTTTGTATAATATGAAATGGGGAAGAGGTCGGTCAGGATGGTGATATAAAAGTGGGTGTAAATTTGAACACGTGTATCCATCCAGTTCCGCGCCTAGAAATTTTCCCAAGAAACCAGTAATACATACTAAATATGTACTTTTATAAAGTATGGGCATGAGATTTTATAGAGCATGTATGGATCCCTCATTCCATACTTAGCCACTTTTTGGATCGCGGGTTCTCGGGCTAGCGAGCTCAAAATTCGACCTCTGTTGTTCTGTGCCCTAATAAAAGCACCCAGAGTTTCGCGATAAACAAATTGACAAGCGGGCTTGCGGGATATTTGAATTTTAAGGGCCTCGTGTTGATGTGATGGCACAATTGGACTTGGGCCAGTTTATATTCGTTTATTACAATATGCAACGGGGAAGCGGTCAGTCGGGCTGGTGATATAAAATAAGTGAAATCTAAACATGTGAATAAGCCAACTTCCACACCTAGAAATTTTCTTAAAAACGAGTAATAGATACTAAGTATGTACTCTTATAAAGTATGGACATGAGATTTTTATAGAGCATGTATGTATCCTGCACTCCATACTTGACCACTTTTTGGATCGCGGGTTCTCGGTCTGGCGGGCTCAAAATTGGGCCTCTACTGCTCAGTATCCTACAAATAGCACCCAGAGTTCCATGATATAAAAATTGACAGGCGAACTTGCGGACTGGCTAGCTCAACATTGCACTTCTATTGTTTCGTGTCTTCCAAACAACACTCGGAGGAAATGAGAAATACATACTAAATCTGTACTTTTATAAACGATGTACATGAGATTTTATAGAGCATGTACGGATCCCTCATTCCATACTTAGCCATTTTTTGGATCACAGGTTCTCGGGCTGGTGGGCTCAAAATTGGGCCTCTATTGTTTCATGCCCTACAAACATTACCTAGAGTACCGCAATATACAAATTGACAAGCGGACTTGCACGTTTTCTGGGTCAACATTGCACTTCTATTGTTCTGTGTCCTCCAAGCAACAGTCAGACTTCCACGATAGACAAATTCATAGATGGACTCTAGGACTAGCAGGCTCAAGATTTCCATTGTTTAAGGATGGGCATCCCTATTAACTATCTAACATTATCAAAAAACATGATTTTCAAATACTAAATTATTAATATTAAATATTGATATCGCAAAATTTAATTACATAAATTATCAATATTGAACCCGCCGATCCGGTAACTTGCCTATTCGGAAAAACCGTGAGCCAATTTTTTTTTACAATATGAAATGGGGAAGTGGTCTGTCAGGGTGGTGATATAAAAGTAAGTGAAATATGAAGACGTGAATCCACCAATTTCCGTACCAAGGAATTTTCGAAAAAATGAGTAATACATACTAAATATGTACAATAAAGTATGGACATGAGATTTAGTAGAGCATGTATGGATCCCGCATTCCATACCTAGCCACTTTTTGAATCATGGGTTGTCAGGATGGCAGGCTCAAAATTGGACCGTTACTATTCCTTATCGTACAAATAGCACCCAAAATTTCGCGATATACAAATTGACAAGAGGACCTGCGGGTTGGCTGGCTCAACATTGCACTTCTATTGTGTCATGTCCTCCAAAGAGCACTCGGAGTTCTGTGATATACAAATTGACAGACAGACTTTAGGGTTGGAGGGCTCAAGATTTCCATTGTTTACAGATGGTAATTCCTATCAACTATCTAACATTATTTCCAATACTAAATTATTAATATTAAATATTGATATTGTACAATTTAATTAGACAAAAATGTTTTGTACAATTTGAAACGGGGATGCGGACGGTCGGGCTGGTGATATAAAAGTAAGTGGAAATATGAACACGTGCATCCGCCAACTTCCACACCTAGAAATTTTACGAGAAACAAGCAATACATACCAAATATGTACTATTATAAAGTATGGACATGATATTTTATAGAGAATGTACGAATCCTTCATTCCATACTTAGTCATTTTTTGGATCGCAGGTTCTCGGGCTAGCGAGTTCAAAATTCAACCTCTATTATTTCATTTTCTACAAATAGCACCCAGAGTTATGTGATATACAAATTGATAGGCGGACTTGCAAGTTGTCTGGCTCAACATTGCACTTCTATTGTCATGTGTCCTCCAAACAACACTAGGAGTTCCGCGACATACAAATTGACATACGACTTCCAGGACTGGCGGGCTCAAGATTGCAATTGTTTACGGATGGTCATCCTATCTAACATTATCTAAAAACATTATTTTCAAATACTAAATTATAATATTAAATATTGATATTGTACAATTTAATTACATAAAATTATCAAAGGATTTTAAATCGCTTATTTTAAAAGAAATGAAGGAAAAAAAACAAAGTTTTTTTTAAATTCTATTACCGCAAGCATAACAATGACTAGTTGGAATTTTAAGGGCCTCTTGTTGATATGATAGCATAATTGGACTTTGCACAGTATACATTCGTTGATTTCAAATTATTCCAAGAGATTAATTTTACCAAGTTCATCTATCAAGTAAAAATGCTAAAATAGGCCACATACTACATTTGTGTCACAGCGCCATAGAAATTATCAGGTGGATTTGCAAGCTAGTTGGCTAAAAAATTGCAATTCTATTGTTTCGTGTCCTCCAAACAACACTCGAAGTCTTGCGATATACAAATTGACAGACGAAGCATATAACCAAGAACCAATTAAACTCCAAATAGGTCGCAAGCAAGTTCCCACAAGGTTCCATAGAGTAGGACGCATCGACCTTTTCATCAAACAATTTGATATACAAAGAAAAGATGTCGTGGAATTCGTTTTCTCTTACATCTGGTATATGTACCCAGTAGAAAATAATCAAGGCCATGTATTTTAAAAGAAATGAAGGAAAAAAAACAAAGTTTTTTTAAAATTTTATCACCACAAGCATAACAACAACCAGTTTGAATTTTAAGGGCCTCTTGTTGATATGATAGCACACTTAGACTTCGCACAATATACATTCGTTGATTTCAAATTATTCCAGAAGATTAATTTTACCAAGTTCATCGATCAAGGAAAAATTCTAAAACAAGCCACATACTACATTTGCATCACAACACCATAGAAATTATCAGGTGGATTTGCGGGCTAGCTGGCTAAAAAATTGCAATTCTATTGTTCTTTGTCATCCAAACAACACTTGGAGTCCCGCGATATACAAATTGACATACGAAGCATACAACCATGAACCAATTAAACTCCAAATAGGCCGCAAGCAAGTTCCCACAAGGTTCCATAGAGCAGGATGCATCGACCTTTGCATCAAACAATTTGATATACAAAGAAAAGACGGCGTGGTATTCGTTTTCTCTTACATCTGGTATATGTACCCAGTAGAAAATAACCGAGGCCATGTATTTTAAAATAAATGAAGGAAAAAAAACAAAGTTTTTTTAAAATTCTATCACTGCAAGCATACCAACGATCAATTCGAATTTTAAGGGCCTCTTGTTGATATGATAACACAATTGGAATTCGCACAATATACATTCGTTGATTTCAAATTATTCCAGGAGATTAATTTTACCAAGTTCATCGATCAAGGAAAAATGCTAAAACAAGCCACATACTACAGTTGCGTCATAGCGCCATAGAAATTATCAGGTGGATTTGCGGGCTAGCTGGATAAAAATTGCAATTCTATGGTTCTGTGTCCTCCAAACAACACTCAAAGTCCTGTGATATACAAATTGACAGATGAAGCATACAACCAAGAACCAACTAAACTCTAAACAGGTCGCAAGCAAGTTCCCACAAGGTTCCATAGAGCAGGATGCATCGACCTTTGCATCAAACAATTTGATATACAAAGAAAAGGCATCGTGGCATTCATTTTCTCTTACATCTGGTATATGTACCTAGTATAAAATAACTAGGGCCATGGGATATATGGGGTTTTCTTCCATGCTTCCCATTTTTGGACCGAACAATCTTATGCGCATGCAATCCCAAGTAGTTGAGTCTGATGAACATTGATCTAGATGTTGAAGAAATATTACAGATACACATGAGGTATTTTCGTTTCTTGCCAAAGTTTGATATTTTTTTTTCCCTTTTTTAGCCGATATGTAAAATTGCATTGTCCTCATTTAAGGTAAATTTGTTGTGTATCCGAAAATCACGCAGCATGTAGACACTGCTTGCCTTTTTCTGTAGATATGTTTCATACGAAAATTCTTCCAACTTAGGAATCACATTTTGTAACAGAGGCTACCTAACTATACAATGCATGGTTGTGTTTCCCATGGCTCGGATGGAAACATTGAGGCAATGTCCATATATATATGCACATTTTTCACCGCATCGTAGACAATCAATTGTATCATCACTTATCAAAGTGGAGGCAGAAGAAGGAGAGTTGCAGTTCGCACATACAGGTTCAAAGGGGGTTGAGTAAGCATTCACTGCAACTAAAACACCTTCATCCTAGGAACCCGAGCATAGGAATTAATACATTGAACAATATAATACACAACTGC
>SNQJ01S0022755.1:135896-146419 GCA_010110895.2 Picea sitchensis
AAGACAATGAATGTGGGGATAAGGAAAGGGGAAGGAGGCATATGAGGCGGAGGCTTACGAAAGGAGGGATCATTATTTTTTAGGAGGGATCTCTTGGATTTGGGGGATTTGCTGGAGAGAGTTTGAGTTCTGTAGTGGGGAATGATCATTACGGGGGGGCACCGGTTTGCTGGGGGTTTTGGGCACGGGGGCCAGGATTCCTTACGGTATCATGGAGCTAGGGAGCCGCAGAGGCTCTGTTCCTAGTTGGTAGGGAGGAAAACTCGGTTTTAGGGCACAGTTTGGTCAAATCAACAGGTTGGACAGAGCAGCAGAGAAAAACGACAGGGAGGACATTCAGAGGTCAGGAATTTAGCATCACACAGAAGTATTTTTGGGTACGCATTCTCATGAATATGTAATGGTTATTTAAAATTATTAGCATGTTGTTATTTAGATTTATGATGCTTATATGAATTTCTACTACTTATATGATGAATGAAAGAAATTAATTAGAAGCAATTTTTATCTGTTTAAATTTATGAGTATTTTTAGGCTTAATTTAAAATTAGGTTTTTACAGAAATATATTGTATTTCTATCTTGGAAAAACTCTTGTTAAAAGTGGAAATAGTTTCAGAGTGGCCATGTGATATGCTCAGAGAGAATGAATCATGATTGAACATTCATCGAATGTGCCTCTTTGACTTCAGGTAAAAGGAAATATAAGAATTTACAAATGGCTTGAATAGAAGAACACACCTGCTTTTGTTTGTATTGTCATTACCACGCAGTGATCACATGTGAGAACACCTTCACACAAAAAAAATAATGGGAAAAGTGGAAATCAATATCATGTTATCATCATATTTATGGAAAAATCCTCTAAAGACAAACCAAAAACAACACAATGATATCAATACGATATTTTATTGTAATGGTTTTTTTTATTGAATAATTTTTTTTGGTAAATAAAAAGTTTTATTGTCTCAAAATTCTGTTGTAATCATACATAACGGAACCATGTCTGGAGGTCTACCACATGTTCCGCCAAACAAGTGGAAATCGGAATAGGTGGTGACCTGTTGTTCTATCTAGATCATGGCTAAAAATTGTCACCTATTTCGCCAAACAAATGGAAACCAGAGTAAGTGGTAGTGAATTTTAAAGTCTAAATTGTCTGAGCAAGAGGAGAGAATTATGAACAGGAAAATGTAAACTTCTACAATATTTTTACAAAAACAATGCATATAGCTAAAAGAAAAAGGACTAAGCATTGGATGAACTAGTGAAACATGTGCCGACATGAGTTCTACCATGAGGAGTGAAAATGCATGGTTGCGCACTATTGTTGGCTCTGCGAACTCAAAGCACATCATACATAATGTCGAGACGATTGCTGAGCAGGGTATGCTTGTGTAGTTGATCTTGCATATACATGCGCATCTCAAAGATGACTTCCAAATGTTTTGGCACAAGGAGACAAGTGGAGTGCAAGTCTCGCTCTAGAGTTGAGGAGAGAGGTGGAGTCTCCAATGGGCGGTTGACAGACGAGATTTCTTCCTAAATTATGAAAGTCTCTCAGTCTGAGGTACAAGCTGCAACGGGGATGGAATGGCTGGTGCTAGGCGGGTCATGGGGGTCTGGAACAATATATAGAAGGGAGGTTGACCGAACGATAATTGGATCTGCTGGAATATCTTCTTCTACAATGGCCATTGGAGGCTCGTCATGCCCCCTATCCTGGCATATCATAGAGGTCGAACACACCTGGGAAAGTCTACAAATTCTTTACTTCCTGACAGCATAGTTGTACCAAGAGGGCCCTCTCTTGGGCTTACCCAGCTCTTGTGGCATGGTGGTGGAGATGAACTAGACTCTAAGCGGACTGAGAATTTGCAGAGCGGGGAGAACGATAGGACAAAAGCCAAAACACAAGATCTGGACCAAATGGAAAGAACCATAACATACCTGGAGAAAGTGGAGGAGCACCAAAGGTGCTGAAATGACCTTCTACATGCCTCCTCTACCATCGCCATCCGCGTGCACTGAAGGAGCCATTAAACCTGCTCAAGAAAATTGGCGTGCCTGCTCTAATGACCTTTGAATGTTGCCCTCCCTACGAAAAATGGTTGTGAGGGCAACAAAAGACAATTAAGTCAAGGGTTTGCAGGTTAGCTACATGGCACCCCATCAAGAAGTTTCCTTTTTGAATTCAAAACATCAATATTTTATATTTATTTTTAAATAAATATTAAAAAAAAAATAGCAACCATACTATATCTACAATCAACATGCGTATTTGGGAAAATTCTTCAAAACTCTCCTCACCTGTCATAAGGGTTCAATGCAGTGCTTACAATATTTTACCGTACTTCGACATTTGAGGTTATATTTTTTACCATACTTAATGAGTATGATACAAGTTCAATGTAAATTTTAACATGGATTTAAAGTATAGACCATAATTTCCGAGCGAGCGACAATTTGAATGGAGAGATACAAAATTCCATGAATAATTTTCCAAGTATGAACTTTATGAAACCAATGATAAGTAATATGGCTCAGCGACGACTTCTGTCTGGAAAGTATGGAACTGAGTCAACTTCTATAATCAGGTAAACAGAGTCAAATGATTATGTCTTAGCCCCCACCCCTTTCATATAGAACCGATGCATATACTGGTACCAATGCTTTAAAAGTAAATTTAAATTTTTAATGATAAGTAATATCAATCATGAATTTAAATATTTTTTAATGGTGCATTTACATAATTATCCTAAATATAAGTTTATTTAAATTTTAAAAATTATATTTAATACAATATGAAAATTTGAGTTCTTTATTTTTATGAATCAATGTAATTGATATTTGGCAAACTTTTTTTATGATGTATATGATCGAGTTCATATTATATTATTTGGTCCAAAAAGTAATGTAATTCAAGCAAAATTATAATCGTGCAAACTTTTTTTTATGGTTTATACGATCTATATGTATTCAGTTAAAATTATATTTGAGCTAACTTTTATATACAAT
Organism: Picea sitchensis; assembly: GCA_010110895.2. Taxonomy (NCBI): domain Eukaryota; kingdom Viridiplantae; phylum Streptophyta; class Pinopsida; order Pinales; family Pinaceae; genus Picea; species Picea sitchensis. The sequence goes on from SNQJ01S0022755.1 coordinate 138,914, forward strand.
GTATATAATATATATCCGTGTGAACAAATTTCTTTTGATAATATGCATTAACTATATATATATATTCGGTGGGTCGAAATGATATTCACACCAATTTTTAGTACAATGTATATAAGATATATTTGTGCGAGCACATCTCTTTTTAACATTTAATCATTCGTACAAAAATGATTCCCCTCGAAATCCCAAACCCACGTGTCAATTCGTTTTTTCTGCTTTGGGAAATAAATTAACATGTTTGTTCCAAAAACTTGATTATTCTGTTCGATTGTTCCTTTTGTCGTATAGTAAGGCACAATAACATGTTTTTACCATATGGCTATAAATGAGCATAAGAATTTAGTTTATATTCATGTTTTGAGAATGTGGTTTATATATATATATATATATATAAAAAGCATGTTATTGTGCCTTACTATACAATCGAACAATAAATATATATATATATATATATATATATATATATGGATTTTAATGAAAGTTGTTTATGGATGAGAGAATTTTTTTTAATTTCCTCATCTGTATTTAATAAATTAATGAAAATTATATAAAAAATGTATTTAGATGTATAATGGTCATACTTTGTATTGTGGTGCATTGTATACATTCTATGATCCATGTGCGTTGTATTTTTTTTCCAATAGAAAATTTGCTCAAATTATATTACTGAAATAATAATTTTTTTACATCTTCAAGACCATTACTGATGATCATTACAGAAACTAGTCCATAGATCATGCTCAAAAAACAACTACATCCCCAAAGGAAACTAGAAAGTCACCATTACCAGCACTCATGATGTAAAATGAAAAACAAAACAAGGGTAACAACCCCAAACAAAAACGCAGAAAAGAAATTGAACCAGATGTCGCACGCCCCCAAAGGACCTCTAAGTGAATATCCAACACCGCACAGCCCCAAAGGACCTCAAAGTGTTAAACATTAAACCGCACACCCCTGGTGAACCTCAAAGCTCTGGCCCAAAACCTCTTCTAGCCAAAGGCAAAAGAGGTCAAGAGAGACCAGAAAAACCAAAGAGAGGACACAACCCCCATTGCAACAAACCTCGAATAACCTCCAACAAAACGCTCCAGAGAATACCGTCGCGCAGCAGGAGTAATGGCAAAGGTCGACACAGCATATGGCAAAAGCATAGAGAAGTTGGCCCCGAAATAGGCTGTAGATTCTGAAACTCCACCTTCCGCAAAGCACCTCCACACCGCCGACCCTCAAGGAAGCGCCCCTCTGCCATCAATGCCAGACCCACTTTCGCCCTACATCCGTCGTGCTGCTCCGCATGCCTGCTTGCCCTGGAAGCATTGTCCCTCACCCTCGCTTGCCCAACCACGCACCCTCGCCCGCGACCACGCTCATCCATCTCCAAGGGAAAACAGGGATGCGGCTAGTAAAACCTAGCCGCAGAGCCCCAAGCCGCTTGCTGAGTGATCTTCAAACTAGGGATCTTCCAATACGAACTCCTCTCGTTGTTAGTTTCCCTCGCCGCCTGGAAAAATCATTTCTTGTGCGTTGTACTTAAATGTGCTTACAACAATAATAAATCATTATCTGCAAATTTCAAGTTGATTTCCTATCAATGTTTTTAGAATGAGGATAAATCGTCATCTGCAAAGTATAAAACAAGTTAATTTCCTATAAATGTTCTTAGAACAAACATAAATTGTCATTTGTAACATATAAATCCAGTAAATTTGTTATCAATGTCCTTAGAACAAGTCATAATTTGCAAAGTTCAAGAAGATTTGCTATCAATATTCTTATAACAAGTATAAATTATTAAGTGATTTTCCATCAATGTCCTTAGAACAAGTATAAATCAATCATATTTATTATCAATGTCCTTGGAACAAGTATAATTCATCATGTACAAAGTTGAAGATGATTTTCTATCAATGACTTTACAACAAGTAAAAATCATCATGTGTAAAGTTCAATATGATTTTCTATCAATCTCCTTACAACAAGTATTATTCTAAGTTTCCTTCTATGTAATACATCACATGAGTTAAAAGTTCCTATCTTTGTAACAAAGGAAACACTTCATTAGAGTTTCTTTATAAAAAAACATGGCCAAAACTTCCTTTCCGTAATGTGTCTAACACAAAACAACCTTGTCATGAGACGAAATAACACAACATTGCAATCTGAAGAAAAAAATTGGATGTTTCAACATGATGATTATAGTAATGTTGTAATGTGGCGAATATAATAACGTTACAATGTGACGAACATAGTAATGTTGCAATATAACAAACATACTAACATCGCAATATGATGATCATAAATAGATGCCACAATGTGATGAACATAGGCTTGTTGTTGCAAAGTGACAAACATATCGTCACGTTGTAATGTGATGCACATATCCTGACGTCACAATGTGACAAATATTTTCAAACTTCACAATGTGACAAACATAATCCATTGTTGCCATGTGATGCACACAACCCAATATCGTAATCTGACAAACATAACAAAATAATGCAATGAAATTAACATTTCCAGGTATCACAATGTGATGAACATATCCCACTGTCAGAATGTGACAAACCTATACCAACACCATTATGTGACAAACAAAAAACCTTATGTCACAATGTGATGACCATATCCTTATGATGTCATGTGCCTAGAAAAACCCGATGTTGTAATGTGAAAAAGAAAACCTATTCGAAATTGCAATGTGGTAGTGCCATAGTCAACCATTGTTAAGCCTAGTCACCATTTCCCAACATAATTAGCTCCAAACAGTCTACACAGGTTAACTATGGGCATGGTTAACCAAAGTTGACCTCGATCAACCATAGTCTATCATGGGCATGGTCAACCATAGTGAACCATGGTGAAGGTCAACGATGATCAACCATACTCAGCTTTTGTCCATGTCAAGATCAACCATGTTTAACCATAGTGAACCATGGAAAAACATAGCCAACCATAGTTAAGGTAATGATCAACCGTAGTCATAGTCAAGGTGAGACTGTTGGGTATGTGTTATATTATTTGCACAAGTAGTAGAGATTGTGTTGTGCCGGGGGACAAAAGCCCCCCGTGCGGGGGTTGGGGGGCAGTTCCCTAGAGAAATGTTTTTGACTCGGGAAACGCATTGAATTTTTGCCTCGTTTTTCATGTTGCCTTGATTTTTGTGTCCATTGTTGGGAAGTTTTTCGGCACATGGTTTTTGCCGATGGTTTTCTATTTCTGGTTAAGGAATTAGGGTTGTTGACTAATCCAAGTAATTGGTTTAGGGTTTTGGATGCCGATATCTCCTATATGTATATTGTATTGTAAACAATGTATCACCATGAATGAATATAGAATATGATGGTTTTCCCGGTTTGGGTTTCCAAGGAAAAAATCTCTGTGTAATGTTTGTATTTTCCATTGTATGTTTTTTGTTCTTTTACTGAAAATATGTTTGCAATAAATATTGTACAAGGTCAAAATCTACATTTGGTATCAGAGCTTTGTTGGCTTCAGGGGGACGCCTTTGTGGTTAAGGGTTTGGCTCGTGACTGTGATAATCCTTGTTATAGTGGGAGATCTATGGTATTGATTTTTTAGGTGAAAAGAAATGGCAAGCAATTTGAAGATGGATATCGAGAAGTTTAATGGGAAATTTTTTTAGCCGTGGAAGCTCAAGATGGAAGATATGTTGGTGGACAGAGATCAGTGGATCACAGTAGATCCAGGTATTGCACCTACAAGAACTTCAGCAAATGACTAGAAAAAATTGGATCGGAAGGCAAAGAGCACAATCTGACTATGTCTCTCAGATTTAGTATTACTGAATGTGTCAGAGGAACTACAACCAAAAATTTATCGGATAAGTTGTGGAATTTGTATCAGTCCAAGTCCTTAGTAAATAAACTGTTTCTGAGAAAGAAATTGTAGAACCTGAGGATGAGAAATGGAGACTTGGTGGCAGAACATTTGAACGCCTTCAATACTATGGTAAGTCAGTTAGTATATGTTGAGATTAAAATTTCAGATGAAGATAAATGTATCAGTTTACTATGTTCTTTACCAGACTCATGGGATAGTCTGGTTGTGGCCATAGGTAGTAATACAACTTCATTGAAGTTTGATGAAGTGGTATCATCCTTGTTGTCGGAGGAGATGATTCGAAAGAATATGGAAGGACATAACATAGACAGATTATTTGCAATAGGACGTTCCCAGGAAATAAATAGATCTAAGTTCTCAAGTGGGAGATCTAAGTCTAAGGGTAGATCCAAATCTCTTGGAAAGTTTGTAAAGGTATGTTGGAGATGTGGAAAAGAAGGACACTACAAGAAGTAGTGTAGATCCAAAGTTGAGAAAAAGAAGGGATATAAAGAATCTCCTTCTACAAAAGAAAATACCTCCAAGGAAGAAGGAGGGGATGTGTACTTAGATTATTAAAGCACACATGCAGATCATGAGTCACGGTTGGTTGAATTTGGTGCATCCTTTCACATGACTCCCCACGGGGAGTGGTTCTGCGAATATGAAAGGTATGACAAAGGTAATGTTTTCTTAGGTGATGATTCGACAACCAGAATCATAGGACGAGGAAACATCAAGTTGAGTCTCATAGATGGAAGGATTAGAACATTTCCTGGTGTTCTGTATACCCCAGGTTTGGCCAGAAATTTGATTTTTGTAAGCAAAATGGACGAGGGGTAAAAACAATATTTGAAAAGGAAACCTGCAGGATGGTTCGAGGAGAAATGGTGTTACTGAAGGGATTTCAGTTTGGAACTCTGTATAATCTGTAAGGAATCTCTATTAGTGATGGGTGTAATAGTTCCATTGTTCCTAACATGGAAGTTGAAGAAGAAATAACTCCTACAGTCTCTGGAGAAAAGGTTATTTTATGGCATCAAAGACTGGGGCATATCGAAGAGAAGGTTCTTCGACTACTACATGGTAAAGGTATGGTTGAAAGTATGTCTAAATTATCTCTGGATTTTGATTTTTGTGAACATTGTTTATATGGGAAGAAGAATCGAGTAAGATTCCCCTCTGGTGCAACGAGGGCAGAAGGAAATTTTAGCTAGTTCATAGTGATGTTTTTGGACCTGTGTCGATCCTAGCATTGGGAAAATCTGTGTACTGTCTCATTTATAGATGACTTCTCGAGGAATACTTAGATATATTTCATCAGGAATAAATATGAAGTCTTTGACAGGTTTAAAGAGTTTAAGGCTCTTGTTGAGAATCAAACCAAGAAAACAATTAAGGTGTTGAGGACAGATAATGGCGGAGAGTTTTGCGGGAATGAATTTGAATAATTCTATAAGAAGTGTGGTATAGAAAGGAATAAGACTACTCCATATACACCTCAACAAAATGGAGTTTCAGAAAGGATGAACGTGATGTTGATGGAGAAAGAAAGATGCATGCTCAGTGGTGTCGGGTTAGGGAGAGAATTTTGGGAAGAGGCAGTGGGTACTGCATGTTACCTGGTCAATAGATCACCCTCATCATCATTGGATGACAAGACTCCACAAGAGGTATGGACTGGTAAGGAGCCTTTTCTCACACATCTCAAGGTATTTGGCTATGATGCATATGTTCATGTTCCAAAGATAAACAAGAGTAAGCTAGATAAGAAGGCTGAAAAGTGTATATTTATTGGATATAAATATGCTCTCAAAGGTTATAAGCTTTGGAACCCAAAAAATAAGAAGGTAGTGTATAGATGAGATGTGTTATTTAGAGAAATGAAGGATGTTGTTAAAGAGGAAGTCCTATCAAGTAAGGAAGAACCAGAGAAAATAGAGTTTTATTTAAAGGATGATGAATTAGACTCTACAAAAGAACAAGAATCAGAAGAAGAAGATCCTCATACTCTAGTATTGAGGAGATAAGTTCGAGAAAGAAGGCTACCAAAAAGGTATACTCCATCTGATTTTCGTTGAAATTTTGCTTTGTCTATTACTGATGATGATCCTAGAACTGTCAGGGAAGAAGTGGATGAAGAGGATGGAAATCTCTAGAAAAAGGCAATGGATGAAGAAATGCTAGCCTTAGATAAGAATGAGGCTTGATATCTAGTGGAGTTGACAATTGGAAGAAAGCCCATTCGTAGAAAATGGGTATTTAAAAGGAAACTGAATTTAGAAGGAAAAGTGGAGAAATACAAAGCTCGGTTAGTAGCAAAGGGTTATTCCCGGGTTGAGGGAATTGATTTTGGTGAGATTTTTTCTCCTGTTTCCAATTTAATCTCTATAAGATTTATGTTATATGTTGTTGTTTCATTTGATTTTGAATTAGAATAGATGGATGTGAAGACAACAGTCCTACATGGGGATCTGGAAGAAGAAATATATATGAAGCAACCAGAAGGTTATGTTGTGAAGGGAAAGAAGGAGCTGGTATGCAAGATGAAAAAGTCCCTGTATGGTTTAAAACAATCACCAAGGATGTGGTATAAAAAATTTGAAACTTATATGCTGGGACTTGGCTTCACAAGAAGCAAAAAGGATCATTGTGTGTATTTTAAATTAATTGGTAATCATTTGATTTTTTTGGTCTTGTATGTAAATGACATGTTGCTAATAGGAAACAACAAGGAGATTATCCAGGATTTGAAAACTCAATTGTCCTATAAATTTTACATGAAGGATCTCGATGCTTAAAATTTCATTTTGGGAATGGAAATTAAAAGAGATAGGAAAAAGAGTAAAATCTAGTTAAAGAAGAGAAAATATGTTGAGACAATATTGCAGAGGTTTAATATGCATCAATGTAAACTGGTCAAGGTACCTATTCCTGTTGGTGTAAAGTTATCTGTGGATTAGTTTCGCAAGACACATGAAGAGGAGGAGGGCATGTCTCATGTTCCATATGCAAGTGCACTTGGTAGTTTGATGTATGCAATAGTCTATACTAGACCGGACATTGCACATGCAGTGGAAGTTTTGAGCAGGTATNAAGGAGCTGGTATGCAAGATGAAAAAGTCCCTGTATGGTTTAAAACAATCACCAAGGATGTGGTATAAAAAATTTGAAACTTATATGCTGGGACTTGGCTTCACAAGAAGCAAAAAGGATCATTGTGTGTATTTTAAATTAATTGGTAATCATTTGATTTTTTTGGTCTTGTATGTAAATGACATGTTGCTAATAGGAAACAACAAGGAGATTATCCAGGATTTGAAAACTCAATTGTCCTATAAATTTTACATGAAGGATCTCGATGCTTAAAATTTCATTTTGGGAATGGAAATTAAAAGAGATAGGAAAAAGAGTAAAATCTAGTTAAAGAAGAGAAAATATGTTGAGACAATATTGCAGAGGTTTAATATGCATCAATGTAAACTGGTCAAGGTACCTATTCCTGTTGGTGTAAAGTTATCTGTGGATTAGTTTCGCAAGACACATGAAGAGGAGGAGGGCATGTCTCATGTTCCATATGCAAGTGCACTTGGTAGTTTGATGTATGCAATAGTCTATACTAGACCGGACATTGCACATGCAGTGGAAGTTTTGAGCAGGTAT
>SNQJ01S0022756.1:13126-35143 GCA_010110895.2 Picea sitchensis
TCTCGAACGTATCTGCTTCACAAATAAGCAAATTAGTGGCCATACTATTCAACTCTCCTTCTGCACATAAGATATTTCTTGAAAAAAAACAGATTTAGTGAAATAAGATCCTGTTGCATGCTTACCCCTACAAGACCAATCCAGTATGACCGCCTGTCTGCAGCGATATGTATGTTGTCAGGCCCTCCAGGCAAATTTTCTATTAAGATTTCTATGCTTCCAAGCTTCTCCCCTTTGATCCAATGCTTTAGGCATCTGAACCTGAGCAATATAGTCTCTTGTTAGTATTTATTGAAAGACTAAACAATGATCTATCTTTTTTATCTATATGTATGCATATTCTAGTGCAGATTTTGATCTCTCGGCTCTTAATAAATCCTATGCTAGTGTGCATATACCATCTACTTACTTCCATGTCTCGCATATGATGATGTAATCTTCTCTTGGTGAAAGAGCAACTCCATTAGCAAACCAAAGACCATCGAGAAATACCGTCGTCTTCCTTGTTATGGGATCATATTTCAGAAGCTTGCCATAGGGTTTTGCTTCCAAAAGATCCAGAACCCATTTATCATATTCAAATTTGGTGCTAGCATCTGAAAAGTATACACTTCCATCGCTAGCCTCTACAACTGCATCAACAAGCCTACAAAACCCCACCTCTACCCGCTAACAGAAACAAAGACACACTAACATGTTGTTCTTTCAAATGGCTGTATATGCGTCACAGGTGCAAATACATAGAAGGGATTCAATTGACCAAACCTGATTGGAATTCCATGTATTTCCGAAGCCAAAAGAAATATTTGATCATCGCTGACTTTAAGCAGACCTTGCGGAATAATTTCAATCTTATAAATTCATTCAGATAACAAGCTGAGGTTGAACATCGCTAACTTTAAGCAGACCCAAACGAACCATTCGGATAACAAGCTGAGTTTGAACAGAAGTTCGCCTCTCAGTTCAAATTTCAAGCCCGCCTCTCTGTTCAAATTTTAACCCCGCCTAAATTCAAATTTAAATTTCATGTCGTATCCATCCATGGGTACATGGCCTGGATTTGGAAACGGAGGACAGAATTAATGGCAAACGGTGCGGTGCGGGAGAGGAAGTAAGTCGGGCGAAACGGGGCACTGGGCAACGGAGGGGTGGAACGGGGGGCTAGGCGGCAAAGGAGCAAAAAGAGGCGCTGGGCGGCGGAGAGTATGAGGGTCGGCTGGGCGTTCTACCTTTTGGTGCCCGGTGCCCGAGACATCCCATCGGGCTCCAAAAGGTAGCGTCGTTAGCTTACTCCAATCCAAATAGGTCAGGTCACGTGGGAATTTGGAAATGACAGTAAACTATGTAGGTAGCTTAGCTTGGAGGGAAAGTAAGCAGCTTAGCTTGGAGGGAAAGTAAGCAATAAAGTAAGTAGCTTAGCTTGGAGACCAAGAAAAGTAATATATTTAAAAACACATATGCCAACGTGCATGGTATCTTTGACTCCCACAAATTCAAACATCGTCCGTCGAGTCCTTGTCACCTCGTACGTAAGAAAGATTGAGAAAGAGAATGAAAGGGCTTGGTAAGTCCGTGGTGTAAACCTTCTATTTTTTGATTTTATTAGTTTAATTTTTGTTATTCCAAATATATTTATCTTTTAGTTTGTTTTAATTTTTTCAGAAATTGTTGGATTTATATATGAGTGATCAAATTTGTATAATTTTCGTGTTTTAATTGTTTTTCTACATGTTGAATCTATTTATGTGTTCAGAAATGTAATTTAAATAATAGGCAGATTTCTTTTTAAAAAATTCATTTCTTGGATCTGGAGGTTGGGATAGTGTTATATGTGCTAGAGCATATGTAAGGCCCTGTGGTACAGTGGACACTTCATGTCATGGATGTTTGGAGTCAACCATTCCCAAATCCATAAATTGTGTTTGTCTATTAACTTTGCCACCCACCAATCTTTAATTAACTTTGGAGTATAGGTTGAGCATGGAAGAGATGGGGATTAAGTTGTTCATGTTTTTATTTATTTGCAATTTCCGACATTACCAACATTATTTGTGTTTGGGGATTATATGTTACATTATTTGTGTTTGGGGATTATATGTTAGACACAAGAATTTGGAAATAAAAATGACTAGATAACTATTGCAGGAGAGTCTTCTCCCCCCTATGGTGAGGACTTGCACACTGGAAATGAATCGATAATTATTGCTGGAGCATCTTCTCCTCCCTAGAGTGAGGACTTGCACACTGGAAATGGATCATCATCTCCTGGGATAAGATTTTCAAATTGTCCCATTACTACATGTTTCCTCATTATTACAGGTTTCATTGATAATTTCAATCCCCATTTCCAATTTTTTAGATTTAGTTTTGTTTAATAATTGGGTTTGAAATTTGGGAGCTATGGACGTCATTTTTAAAGTTGAAATTTGCATCTTTCCCACCTACCAATATTGAGCATTGGGTAAATTTGGCATGGGCTTAATTTGACATGCTTGATGTTTTAGAGATATGTTTGTTAGTTGTTTGTTTTTCTTTATTCTTATTTTTAATTACATTCAGAAAAGTAAGTATGGTAAACAAAGGTGCAATTTATAATAACATCATGTATTTGGTAAGGCAACATTGATGGTTGTATACAAAAAGTTGTTCAATGGTAATATCTTTGCATCTAATTGTGTATATTTCAAATTATACATGTTAATTTCTTATCTAAACTTTATTTGTTGAAAGGCTTTTAAATAGAACGTTGTTTCATGGGAGATATAAACACTTAAAATGTAAAAAACAATTAATTTGACGGGTAAAGAGGAATCCAAATTCCAACCTTGGTTGGATATATTTATTTATTCAGAAATATAATTTAAACAACATAAAATTGACCCAAATTTATATGGTTAAAAACATGTGCATCATCCTAAAAAATTAGTTCAAATTATGAGAAAAAAATATGTACAACTTGCATACCTTCATTTTATTAATGCATGCAACAATAATAATCACTACTTCTCTATCAATAATAAACACTACGTCTCTACATTTGATGTGTGTCGTGTGTCGGTGCAAGATAATTTAACTGTCTCGATCATCTGGTCTTTGTTTTGTGTCGGTGCAAGATAATTTAACCTGAAGGCCCGAGTAATTTTAATAGAATCCACATCGCTGAAGTCATATGGTCTTTTTTTTTATATATATAAAAAAATGTTTTTAAATATAGTAAATAATTTGTTTAAAGTTACATTTATTTTTAATATTTTACAATATTTAATACTATCTAGATCTATATTATTGGATTTAAAAAAATAAAAATAAAAATAAAAGTCTATGTAAGAGGAAAAATGAGCGAAAACAATGAAACTCTACCTTATGGAAAAATTTCCCTCACCAGAATTGAAGTACGCATAAACGACAATAAAGATCGGAAATGTGATTAAGTAATTGCATCTTACATGTAGAAAAACAAGAAGCAGATTATGTCACACATCTGCATCCATCAATCCATGTTAGGTGGAGCTTATATGCCAAATCTTAGGAGATCATCCATGTTAGGTGGAGATTATATGCCAAATCTGAGGTCCATCCATGTTACTTGAAGATTATATGCCAAATCTGAGGTCCTGGTTGGATTAGTATAGATCATCATCTGATCCATGGCATCAACGATTTTAAACGTACTAAAAACGAATTCAATATTTTCCATGCAACACCACAAAAATGTCAAATAGGAAAGGCCAAGAAAATCTACAAGAACAAACCAATGTTAACTTTTGTATCTTCTTTCCTATTGTATTTTGGTTTTCCCTTGAGATTTTATTGTCCTCAACTTGGGTGACTTCTCTTTGTCCTTTCCTTCTATGACGTTTAAATATTAAATTCACTTCTATGAATTTTAATGAATACATGTGCCCCTTCATCATCCTACTTGTCAATTTACCCATTTAAAATGCACATTTGTCAAGGGGTTTTCGGCCTAAAAAGTGTTTATCTAACTCTTGAAAAATATTAGCATTCACTCATAGGGTTCAATTTACCACGTGTATCCACCTTCGTGATGTGTAATCAACCTCTCCAATGCATTAAATACCCCCATGTGTGGTCCAAGGGGAGTAAGTAATGCATGAGCATGCATGCAATGTCCAATTGAGAAAGGATAATGTATGTGAGTGGTCTATTTGGCATGTGTTATGACATGGTGTCCCTATCAAAGCTCGATGCACTATCACAGATTTCAATGCAATGACACATATCCCAATGAAGTACATGAATCCCGAGGCAATGTCACAGATCCCAATGTATGTAGATATTGTCAAATGAGTACATAGATCCCAATGCATCATCATGGATCCCAATGCAACATCACAGATCACAACTCAGTGTCATGAATTTTGAGGCATCGTACAAATATCCCAATGCATAATACTTAGTTGAAATGATGGGTCTAGCCTCTTAGCAAGTCATTAATCGATAGGTCTTGGTGACATCTCTTAACACAACATAACACATGGGGTTAGTTTTAATACTTTCCTAAGTCTTACCAAGGGGGAACAATATTGACCTTTATACATGCATAAAGTCTTAGGACAACCCATGCCTCATAAGTATCTAGCTGAATGATAAGAAATAATGAGTAATAATGACGAAAGGGAAGGGTGAATGAGTTAATGTGATGACCCTCAAAATCTTATACATACATAGGTAATTGTATTCATTTATTCATTCTTCTAGCTTTATTGAGCTAGGATTTTTATACATAATATCCTTCTAGAGGGAACTTAGCATTGAGTTACTCATCCTCATAATTGTTTCTTACTACCCCTTCAAGCCTTTTTCTTTAAATGTTCAATTTATCGAACATGTCCCTTTCATTTAGATATTCATAGACAAACCAAGAACCAAGGGAATTGGCCTCATAGCTAGGGTGCATTGCTCAAACTATGTATTTGGATTTTGACTTTATCCCTTCAGCTCTTTTCAATATTGGCTTATTGACTCATGATTTATCAATTTGACCTTTCCTTTGACCTTTGAGAAATCATACACGACCAGGATATAATTTGTATATGGATGGAATGAATGATACTAGGAAGGTGGAAAATGGTTAGCATGGTTGGGATGTGGACATCTCGATCTATCCTAAGAACCAAGTAATACAAGTTAACCCGAGAAATGACACACTTATAACAAAAAACAATTTCCCAAGGTACTACGAGGCAAATAATAAAACCATGTGATGTTATGAAGTGCCACTAGACATCGTTAAGTGTTTTCCACTCTACAACGAGCTAAGAAGTTATATCATCACATCCGAATAAACATTGATACATAAAATGTCAAGTGAAGTACATTGGAGCCATACCATACCATACCAATGCATATGTCATATTAGGATCGGGGATGAAAGTGAGCAACACCAAAATTGAGCTAGCATGATCATATATCCAGTGGAGATCAAGAGGAAATTTCTATTTGGATCTAGAAAAGATGAGCATGACACCTCATGCAAGCAACAACATGAGACCCTTGCAAGGGTATCCCAAAAGTTGTCACCCATGAAAGGGTAAAAAGAAGCTTGTATAGAGGAAACTTTAGCACGTAGATAACACATCACTGGTTTTGGTGGTCATTACTTAACCCTTTATGGAACTAGTGGTCATAACCTTAGGTCAGTGGTTAGTTTAGACTATATATCAAGTTATATAGGGATAATGAATTATCTCTATCTCTTGTTCAACACAATTATCTTTGAGGCATTTTTTATCCAACGTTAGACTCATCATTTCCATTCATATTGAAATTCTCAAAGAATTGTGTTTAGGGGTGGAGTTTAGTTACCAAAAAGTGCATCCCATCCTCACTATACCCATATTCCAAAAAAATTACAATATCAAAATGATACATTTGAATGTAGGTATATGAAATGTTAGATATCACCTAAAATTCTAGATCATGATCCCCAAACATACCTCAGCATTTCCTTTACCTTCCAAATGAGCACACCACACTTTCAAGAAACATTCCAATACGAATGTTTGGAATTTTCATCTTGCATAATCATTGTCTATGCACAATTATAGAGTGAAAGTGTAAAACAAAATATTGTCAATCATTCAAGTATCTCCTTCTTCATAAAAATGTCACCAACAAATATATTTTAAATTATCCCTTGTGAGATTTGTTCATTGGATTTCTTTTAAACACAAGCATGCCTACAATCCTAACCTCATTCTAAATATAATCCTAACCTCATTCTAAATATAAACTCACTGTCATAGTTTTCTTGTTTGGTTTCTTTGATCCATAATGACCATTGGATTCTTTTCTTTCATGAATCTTAAATTTAGAACTAGAATTGTTAATAGGCATAAAATATCAATGAGGGTGTAAATATTTGAGATGGTTTTATTTCCCACCCATTCTCATATACAAATCATAATCAGGAAGCAACATGATCATTGAGTTATGAAATACACAATTTCCAGTGGCACAATCACATTTCCAATAATTTCTCATTGTAATTTTGTAGGGATATCATAATTATCACATTTAAAACAACACTACAATATACAATTCCAATTAGAAGACAATCCCATGGATATTAAAACAATGATAATATTAAGATTATTCAATTATAATCCACAATATTACCTGAAGACTCTTCATACATAACCCATCGAGTATTTCTATTGATATGCATAGGACAATCCATTATGAGTTCATTTATGAGCAAGGTTCACACAAATCTAGATGTGTAGATATGTACAATCTGTTTTTGTGGAAATCCCTTATGGTGAAGGTTGTATTAAATAGTTAAATGTTGCAACTCTTCCAATTCACATCAACTCCAACTTATTTCTCTTATTCTTTCAAGATCATTAATTTAGGAATAAACCTAATGTGTTCATGAATTCATTCAAGATATGAGTCCTTTCCTACCAACCTGTAGTAACTTCAGATCTAAAGGGGTCACCTTCAACATGGGTAGGGCCTCAGCGGATACCTATCATTACATTAGTAGAAATACAAGATTCAATCTAATAGAATTATATCATCTGATTTTGATTTTATTTCATATTCATTTTTTTAAATATTCAAACCATATATTAAGTTTGAGTAATCACTCAGATGGTTTATGTTAGAAAACTTGCTAGCATATATCAATTTACTCAATGCTTCAAATAGTTCTCTTGATGGGCGTTAACATTTGTCATGTCAATTTTTCACTATCTATTTCAACCATTATCAAATATTTCTCAAGTCCCCTGAATTAGTTAACCACTACTGGAAACAAGCCATCATCCCAAAATTTCAACCCTTGAGGGTTATGTTCTAATTTAAACATTTATGAGATACAAGAATGATAAAAAATGGGTAGCATGGCAATACAATCAATTAGATCCATAAAAAATTTTATGAAATGTTTTTCATGTAGGTTACAAAAGAAAACTTTCTACTTAGTACATCTTTTTTCTTCCATGGATATGTTCAATTGTTCTCTACAATGAGTGGCATGTCATCAAAGGGCCCATGTCAAAAACTTGCATTTCAAAAACCTCAACTTGATGAGATAAACATATGGGATAACTAATAGAAATGATGAATCCTATAATGGTAAGATGAGATTCAAACAACTAACACTTGATATGAGACATCCATGATAGGATAGTGTTAAGCAAATATGTGTTAAAATGGAAAATCATAAAACCAATACTGAGAAAATTTCTTATTTTCCTATAAACAAGCCTCTCACAATAATATTCAATTAAGTAAATCCCTTTGTGTCGAGGTGTAAGAAATCATACTTGTAGAATATGTTTCCATCCTAGCCTATGTTTTCTCTTGTTCTCAACTCCATAGATCAAAGGAAAGGTGGGGTGAATTGGTATCCTTTCAAATCATGGTATGTTGCATTGGTTTCACATGACGAATTAAGAAGCAACCATCACTTATGCCAAAATTAAGATTAAAAAATAGAATAGAGTGTAACCTCTATTACTGTGGTTGAGTTATTCAATGAAAAGAGTTTGAAACAACCTAACTATGAAACTAATAGAAAACAAATAACATAAAGTAAAACAACTCGATATGTATAAACTAACGGTGTTAATGTTAGGGATCTAACCTCCCTAACTCCTCACATAGGTAGAATAATATATTTTCCATGTAATAAAGGTCAACATTAGTTAAAAAGTCCTATTTAATAAATGAGAACAAGTCAATATAAGAAGACCTAATAGAAGTTTTTGCTTCTAGAAAGATCTTCCTTTAGAATGTTATTTAGAAGATAGAATTAGTCTAAATAAGAGTAGGAGGCATGAGAAGTCCTTGTATTGAGAATTATTGTAATACAACTCTACTCTACTGGAGGTTGCCCCCTCAAAGAGGCAAGTGAACATTGTTTCCTATCATAAAGGTATTATTTTGGTGTTGTGGTTCCATATAATTTGTTGTTCCGATGTTATTCTTTAGAGTATTTTAGTTTCTTATTTCTATTCCATTGTTATTCACTGCAATGTTTCTCTTTTCTTCTATTATAATATATCTGGTACCTAACAAGTGGTATGAGAGCATTTTCCTTGGCAGGAATTGTGGGTTAAAATTTTCCAGGGTAGAGACGTATTCCGACATCTTAAAACTACAGTGATTTTTGGTTCAATGCATAAATCTATGGTTGGGGAAGCATACATGCAATAAATATAAGAGGTTTTTAAGCTCACATTGTCGGGCGCCCTTGTAACCCTTATTGGTACCCCTTCGAGTGGTAGTGCATCAAACAACACCTGTATATGGACCGACCTAGGTATCCTGAAAACCTCCATAGATCAACTGATCAACCACCTGATTACTATAGTGACATCGAGAATAACACTCAGGAAGATACTCTCTAGTACCTGGGTAATCAGACAGTACGACTAAGGGTATGGTCTATCCTTCTTAGTTGGTGCCCTAAGATATTGGGTTTCACTGTTCGACCCCGCACGTATATCAGAGAGATATAACACAAGGAAAACCCTTTTTTGTAGAAACCATGAGCTCTAACCCGTTGGCAGGAAACATAACAGAAAAGGAACAAACAATATTTATTGTTGTGCAGCCTTTCCTCCTACATTTGGGTTTCAAAATTACTACGCATTTATTCCTATTAAGAATTTGGGCATTTCGCCATTATAGTATTATTCATATCGGAGTATAACTCTGCAGGAGTAAAAAAAAAATGTTTGGGTCCTTCCCGCACCATTATTTGATATCTATCCCATTGGATTCCTCTCTTCTCCCTAATCACAGTCATACCTATCATTTTTAAGTTATTTTTTTCTAGTGGGCCCGATCCCTTCCAAGCACCCTTAATTGGTACCTATCCCGTTGACTTTCTCTCTTTAAAATTATCATCATGGTACCATTCCCCAATAACCCCTTTATGTGTGGTGTCAGCCTCCCCCTTTCCCATCCCAATGACCCACACCCACAACCAAGATTGGGAACAATGCCTCACTACCTTAGAAAAATACCATGAGTGAACCATGACTGATATTCTTGCCATTACTTCCAATATTGTTAGCATAAATACCTGAATTTCTCCGCTCGAATCAATACCAACATCCATAACCCGATTGAAAACCATGTGTCAACAATCCAAAGACGTAATGAACAATTTAACCGCAATGTTTAAGCACACCCAAGATTGTTTATCTTCTACCACACCTTATCACCTTGAAGGCATTGAATCCTCCCATTCCACATCCTTTCCTTCCAACCATTTTTAGTGGGACCTACATATCCTTAGAATGGAGGTGAACAAATTTTATGGCTCATTTCCCACGTGCTAATTCACTCAAATGGAACACTATTTATATTTGCATGACATTACTGATGAGTTGGCCAAACTCCAGTATGGTGTTCTCCATCTAGATCCCAAACGTTGGAAATGGTGGCAATGGAAAAACAATTCCCTCCAAGGGTATGTGGCTTGGACACAATTTGTTGCATAACTTTATAAACACTTTGACACCAACACTCGCCATTTAGGTCGTTTGACCAAGTTGAAACAATATGGCATATTGGAAGACTTTATAGCTGCTTTTGAGCGCTCATATTTCCACACAAAGGGCATTTTCGATGCGTTATTTTGAGAATGCTTTATCAGTGGCCTTAAGGATGAGATATGTGCCCATGTCCTCATGGATTTCCCTAGAAGTTGGGTGGAATCTACTAAAACATATAAGGAATCACAACATGTTGTATCTTCACAAACCACAAAACCCTCCTTTATTCCCCACCCTAAACCCTCCACTCCAGGCCCTCCTCCCACTCCATTGAAGATCCAAAAATTGACCTGGGAATAAATGGATAAATGCTAACTCAAGTTCCTTCGTTATAATTGTGATGAAAAATATTTTTTGGGGCACAAGTGTAAGGAACGAAATATTTTTTTTTCCATCTCTGAGGATGTTTCTGAAGACAAGGTCAAGCCCCCCCCTATGGCAGAGTTACCCAATCCAATTGATCTTACTATTCCCTCTNGCCCCCCTCGAAGTAGAACCTGTCATTTCACTGAATGCTCTCATTGGCTTCTCTGCTCCCCAAACCCTCAATCTAATTGGATACATTAAGCATTGGAAGGTCATCATCCTTGTTGACAGTGGCATCACCCATAACTTTATCTATCATCGAATTTTGGTTCTTTGAGGTTTCTAAAGATTGTTGAATATGTTCATTAACCTCAGGAGATGGAAGATAGATCTGATTTTTGAAATCTTAATCTGTTTCATTTTCAATCAAAGAAGAAACAAGTATTTGTTGAAGATTCACCTAAATATCTTGACAACTAGCCTCTACCATTATTTCTTGGTGATGAAAAGGTTTTTCATGAAGAGCCTCTAATATTTCCTCATCTATGAACTCATCATGTTCACAAAATATTTCAATATGTTGAATAAAAATTTCAACATGCTCACAAAAGTTTTGAACCAGTGATAAAGACAGATAGGATTCTCTATATTTCTCAAAATATATTAAATGAAAATATTTAAGGGGGTACAAGCAACCAGGTGGCAAGATTTTGTACCATAATTGTACATTTCCCTCCAAGGATACCATGAACATGTTCATCAGACAGTCTTCATGAAATTGAACTCTCAGCTTACGCATATGCATGTCAAATCTAACCAAATGAATAGTTGCATCATCACCTTTTTTATCTTTGAATCTTGGGAGGTAGGTTTTCCAATCTACACTAGGCATTTGATTTGGAAAACCTAGAATATGTGAGTGATGCATAGGAGCATACCTTGCAGACATGAAACTCATCTTGAGATAGTGAAGTCACCAGTGAAACTTTAAACTTCTAGATTCTTTGAGGTTGGAGTCGCTAGGTGAAAAGTACACAACCTTCTTGTGTCATATATTGTTCACCATCAATACTCAAATCTGAACTTTGTCGTTTATCCCGTGGAATATTTTACCTTCGGTCCCCGACAACGGAGCCAAAATGTTATCACACTATACTTTTCCTAGCCATGGAGGCAAGTCACAGAGGTAATCACAAACCAACTTGAGGTTGGAACCTAGCACTTCCAACCCAGAGAGGGATCTCTCTTTCAAATCAATCACTAAAATGATTGATTTGGTTTAACACAAAGGGTAGATCTCGAGATCATGGTAGAATTTATAGAG
Source organism: Picea sitchensis (assembly GCA_010110895.2). NCBI lineage: Eukaryota > Viridiplantae > Streptophyta > Pinopsida > Pinales > Pinaceae > Picea > Picea sitchensis. The sequence goes on from SNQJ01S0022756.1 coordinate 24,794, forward strand.
TTGGTGGCAGAGCAGATGGAAGGTCCATTGGGAAATGGAGTCATAGATTCAAAGATCAATGATGATTTGATGGACACTTGGTCAATTTGGAAAACTACTACTCAGAGGCAAGGTAGAAAAAACTTCTTCAAGATGATAAAATGTCGTTATAGTTGAAGGGTTGAAGATAAAGCAAATAACCCCTTAGGGAATCTATCAAGGATGAATACTAAGTTGATTACAACAAAAGAACAGAGGGAAATACATGTAGCAAAGCACCAGATATAGATGAATTCTTACACAAATATCTCATTTAAACATCAAAGAAAAATACATTAATACAAATTGATAAACAAAGGAAAAACATTCACATTAGATACACAAGCATGAAAAGTACAATCACATGAATCTTTAAAGTTATATTCCAAGTACTTCTGGTCAAAAACAAATTTCATTAATCTTAGAAAATCAAGTTTACAGTATGCACACAATAATAACTACCTCACACACTCGCCCATCTTGAGTTGATGTAGCTCCATAAAATATATACAAAAATGTCTTTCTATATTGGATAATTCGAATTCAACTGCTATCCTAATATTAGCTATAGTTACAAATCTTTTAGCAACAAAATCTTCAACTAACTGCTATAAGGAAGGAGTCAAATTTGACTCATTAATGGCATCATAACAACTAGACAAAAAAGGTGTTTGAATCCCTTATGTGGCGCTCTTTGACATCAATGTTCGTTGAAGATGACCCAACACCTCTGATGATCTATCCATGCTGATCTGGATACCTTCTAGATGCATTCTGGACAACATGTCATAGTTGCACAACAAGGTTGATGCGCAACAACAACCTACAACAAAAACGCAACATAATTTTGCAGTGAAGCCTTTCTTCATACTTTTTCCACCTGTTTTGGCTTTGTCTGATAGATGATGAGTGACTGATGATGATTTTGGTTTCATGATGGTGTTTAGGTACATGAGAATCTCTTCAACTTGTAAACCCAAAACAATAAATAAAATCTCGAGTTGTTTCAAGAAACCTATAACTGGTCCTTTGTCTTGTTGCACAACAACAACCTACAACAAAAACAAATCATAGTTGTGCAACGAAGCCTTTATTCATACTTTGTCCACCTATTTTGGATTTTTTTTATAGATGATGAGTGGTTGATGGTGATTTTGGTTTCATTGTGGTGTTTAGGTACATGAGAATCTCTTCAACTTGTAAACCCAAAACAATAAATAAAATCTCAAGTTGTTTCAAGAAACATGTAACTGGTCCTTTGTTTCTTCGATGAAGTATGCCACCTGTAAATTAGTTTCCCTAATGTCTTGAAAAGATGGGAATGATTCGACACCTGAAAATCTGGGAACCTTATACAATTTCTTGCTAATTTTTCTCCCTCAAATCATAAACTGTTGTCTAAGGTGTGAATCGATCCTCTATCTGCTATCCTTGTGCCTGAGATTTTGGGATCAATGCTCAACCTTAGGAAATGAAAAATGCTTGGATGGAAAACTCTTGACCCACTCTATCTTGTTGGGAAGAGGAAACAAAACATAGCACAAAACTAGAGCATAAACGAGCTAGATTAAACATGCATGAAACCAAGAACAACAAACACACAATTGACACAGTGATTTATGTGGAAACCGAAATCGAGAAAAAATCATGGGCAACGATTATCGGTCTTCTTCTATTCAAGGGAGAATTACAGTAGCCAACCCAGACATACAACCATCCTCTCCTCACACAATGTACTTTCTTGCACTCGCACTGTACATTACACTCACATTGTCCTTGCATTGTTCTCTACCTCTATGGGTATGCTAGTATATATAACATCTATCACTCAGTTACACAGACTGATCATGACTAGATCACATAGTTACATGAACAATTCATAAGTAGATTGCATGCACGTGCATGTGCATATGCATGTGACCACATGGGAAAATTCGTTGGCATGTTTCCAACAATCTCCACCTTGACAACAATTTCCTGATATATCATGCCCTTAATTAATTCATCCATCACCTTATGTTCAAGAGAAGCTAAACACCATCACATCTTCACAACTTCTCTAACAATACCGTTACGTGAACATGCATGCACGTTTCACTCCAGCATGGACCATTATGTCTCCATGAGTAACTTGTATAATAGACCGATGCACTTGTCCAAATATCATGCATCATTAACCACAGACCAAATCATTGCAACCAATGTAGGTGATACTTGTGCTTCTCTGTTTGAAGCACCCATTTCCATGCTCCTGACCTGGTTTTTCCATGTGTCTACTGACAACACCAACTACATGTGAAATGATGACCATTTATCCATTGCAATCATCAAACTTCCTACTAGCATATAATACTCGAGACATATAACCCTTTTCTTCTTCATCAATTAGGACATAAACCTAAAAATAATTTACAATGGAAAGCCAAAGGGATTTTACCAGTTTCACATTATTCAACTAAATTTCCTGAGTATCTTCACCACATACTTATGTTGTGATAACCAATCTTACCGTATTTCATGTCTCTGTGTATTTCCATGCCCAAGATTTATTTTTCTACTCCCAGATCCTTCATAACAAACGTCCTAACCAACTGAGCCAACCTGTTGATCTCAACCATGCTTGTGCTTACAACAAGCATAACATATAACACCAAGGTAATGAATATACCATAAACACAATGGTTATACCCACTTCTTGTAAAATTTGGATCACCATGAAGAAATCAAACATCTTGTACAATTTGCTTAGCATGCTTTAGGCCATACTATAATTTTTGAGTTTGCAAACAAATCTCCTGTTGAGATTCTGAACTAAACGTTCTGGTTGTTCCATATACATCCCCTTGTAAAAGGATATTCATCAAGCAATGCATCTATGTCCATGATGATTCTTTGGGTAGTTGGATCCCAAAGTCTGTACCCCTTAACATCATCACCATATCAAAGATCTACTTGTTTGATCTGGGTCCTACTTAGAAAGCTGATAAAAAACCATAAACATCACAACCGAATAATTTCACATTTGAGTAATTACCAGATGACCTGTTCATACCTCTTCCTAAATCTTCATGTCTTTTGCAACTGTGGTGATTGAGTTACCATATAGCACAACCGCTTCTATCCACAACTACTACTGCAACTTTCCATTACTGAACATGCCCATTTGATCCCAACTTCCTAGCAATACTTTTCAAGTTCCATGGATATGAACTTACCTTCATCGTATATTCTCAAACACTTGATTGACCTTCCAACACATCAACCTTTCTACAAACCTACCTTTCTAAATTGGACACACTGATCCACCTCGAACTTTGCATTCGAACAACTTTGACCAAATTTGTCCAAACTGACCAAGTAAGCCTTCATTGCTTACCTCTAGGCCCATTTACAATGGAGTTCACCAAGCCTTTTATAGGCTTCATTACATGCAATCCATGGACACAATGTCATGGGATATCTAAAAAACATGGACCCGAAAAACCACCTTCTTTGACCTAAAAACAGATTTAACTAATTAACTCTTTCATCGAGTCAAGGTTAACCCAACATACATGCCCCCCCACATATTCAATCTACCTAAATCTATGTCTAGAATTTTCATAAGTGACCTGATAAACCAGGGGTATGCATGCCTATCCAGGTCTTATAGACATATGCCCATTTACATGAAATCAATAATTTCTACAACTCCAAAGTAAACACAATTTTATTTATTTTTATTATTATTACACCGTGACTCAACCATCACCGCCCTGCACCTTCTATGAAAACACAGGTGGAGAGACACAACAGACAAAAAAAACTTCATCAACCATACCTGTAGCTGAATTTGCTTCTATTGTGGAGTCCTCTTTGGATGCTTGTTGTGTTTTCCAACAATCCTTCTTGAGATGCCCAGATTTTCCACAAAACCAACATTTTTCCCTACCCTTACTGTCTTTTGACTTAGACTTGGTTGTACCTTTTTGATCTTTCCCTCCTTCTATAGATCGGCCACTGACCACCATTGCTTTTGTTGTTTAGGTTTCTTTACCAGATGTTTTCCTCATCTCCTCAGACAACAAAGCTCCCACAATAGTGTCATAATCAATGGCATCTGTTGTGTTAAACCACACAGTTGTGACCAGATGATCCCAAGACTAAGGCAACGAACACAGTAGCGTAATTGCTTTGTCCTCATCTTCGAACTTTACTTCCATATTAGTTAATTGACAAATAAGAGTATTGAAAACATTTAAGTGATCAACAATTTTCTTACCTTCTTTCATCCACAAGTTGTACAACTGCCTCTTCAAGAGGATTTCGTTTGACAAGTTCTTTTTCATATGCAGACTCTCCAGTTTGGTCCACAAACCTGATGTCATCTCCTCTTCAGCAATGTTAAACAACACCTCATCTTCTAGACACAAACGAATAGTATTGAGGGATCTTCCATCCAGATCCTCTGAGTCCTCATCTTTCATGCTTGACGGTTTCTTTGACTTTCCAACCAAGGCCTTTTATAGTCCTTGTTGCACAAGCATATCCTGCATCTTGAGTTTCCATAGCGCAAATCTATTCTTACCACTGAATTTCTCCACCTCAAACTTAGAACTCTGCATTTTCTCCATTAACAGAAAACTCCAGAAACTACTGCTTATAAAACTGAGTTTTGTATATGGAAAAATAACCTTATAGCTCAAGGTTAAAATCAAAACTAATGGTTAAAAGGTTTTAAAAAATATTTTATACCTTAATAAAACATTTTACCCAAAACCATAAAAGTTAAACTCTTAAACAATATAATATTCATATCATCCCAATAAAAAATGGCATCCACCTTTTAAACATTCCACTCACTCGTTTAAGAATGGTTCGAATATATCCTCCACATCACCACCATGTTACATGTCATATGAAAAGACAAAAAACCTTTAATCTTTAATTTTTTTTCATACCATTCGAATACCATATCCCATGCAAATTTTGTATTGGAATATCGGGGCTCCCCTATGGGTGGAAAGGGAGCGCTAATTTTTAAATCAACGCTCCTGTAGTGTGGATTTCCTAGCGTCGATTATGAAATCAACACTCACTAGTGTGGGTGGGGGAGCGTCGATTTTCTAGTGCTCTGTGGTGCGCAAACCGCGTGCGTCGATTTTTTTAATATCAGTGTTTCTCAAGTGTTAGAGCATCGATGCACTTTTAACACTGCCTAGGGAGCGTTGATGACCTACGACACTCAATCACGCCTTCTTGTGATCTCCAGAGACTGCATGCAATTCGCCTTGGCTCACCTGCGACACCTACTCAATTCACCTTGGCTTTGATACCACTTGTTGGGCAGTGGAAACAAAACATAGCAAAAAACTAGAGCATAAACGAGCTAGATTAAACATGCATGAAACCAAGAACAAAACACACACAATTGACACAATGATTTAGGTGGAAACCCAAATCGGAAAAAAACCACGGGAAATGATTATCGGTCTTATTCTATTCAAGGGAGAATTACAATAGCCAACCCAGGAATACAACCATACTCTCCTCACACAATGTACTCACATTGTACATTGCACTCACATTGCCCTCGCATTGTCCTTTAACTCTATGGGTATGCTCGTATATATAACATCTATCACTCAGTTACACAGACTGATCATGACTAGATCACATAGTTACACAAACAGTTCATAAGTAGATTGCATGCACGCGCCTGTGCATGCGCACATTCATGTGCATCTGCATGGGAAAATTCGTTGGCATGTTTCCAACATATCTCACCAAAGAGAATCAAATCATTATGAGGCCTTTGTTTATTAATGTTTATAGAAGGAGGGAATCTTATTCATAATATTTTGCTTGGACCATTTTTATTTCTACCACCTTCAATCATTAGATCTAGTGTTTTTTGTGACTCCCTCTCAATCCAAGTAATTTCATGGTCTGATGTAGCGTTGCATGAAATGATGATGTGCTCAAATCTTCCCTCCACTGGAACAACAATTTTCACAACTGGTGGAAACCTTTCACATCTACAAATTTTTCTTTCCACAATGTAGTACAACCGTCCTGGATCATATAATCTTCATGGATCTGCAAACATCCTTTCTTCTGGTATACATGTATCACTCATTCATTTTGGATGATATTTTATGGAGAACTGTTGTATGTTACAAAATCATTCTAGATACTTTCATCGAAGGCTTCATCAACTGCACATAACTCAAAATGATTCACCATTAGTTCTTCCTCTATTCAAGGGGAGTAATCAATGACCAAATGTATAACCCTACATTAAGCCATTTGTTCATAATTTTCACCATGTACTAGCCCAGCAGAGAGAGAATGGACTCGACATCTGGAATAATTTGTTCATCTTGATATATTAACAATTCATCATTAATAATTTGCCTCCTTTCACATGTTCAGTTATCAATGGGTTGAGAATGAAGCATTTTCTGTAGGTGGATGCAATAATAGAATTTCTAGCTTCTGAGATGATTCACGAACAAAAAAAATAACAATGGGAATACTTAAATGCTTCCTTGAAAGCCTATGCACCCGACCAAGCATTGTAGCAGAAAAAAGTTTACTCTGGCACTTGAGCGTTTTAGCACCTACTACTTTGTTTTCTCCTTGATGTTGTTGTGGTGTGCGACAAACCCTTAACATTCACGACTTTGTCGGTGTTAACATTTGGCATTCAATTGTTGAAAACTATGGCATTTGGAATTCAATCATTGACAGATGGTGTGTTAGAGGATTCTAACCAGTGATGTGTTTATATCTTTATTATTCTGCATATTGGCTTATATTGCATGCACGACGGAGTTGAATTTCATGCCCTTTAAATATGCCAATGAATACAAACTTTATTGACATGTAGTGCATAATTCTCTCCTCTTCGGTGGCTTAGCGCTTGGTGGAAACCTCTGAAGCGCTACCAAATTGCCCATAAATCGACACCAAGATTTATAGGGTGATAACATGGTCTACAAGATTGAGTACAATATTGATGGGAATGTTGAAAAACATAAACAAATATTAGTTTTTAAAGGCTTCACACAGAGGTATGAAATAAATTATGAAGATAAATTTGCACAAGTAGCAAGACAAGAGACTATTAGAATGATGATTTCATTCGCAGCTCAAAATAAATGGAGTGTTCATCACATGGATGTGAAAAGTGTCTTTTTGAATGGGTACTTAGAAGAAGAAGTCTATGTGGAACAACCAAAAGGTTTTGAAGTGCAAGGAAAATAACATCAAGTCTACAAGTTGAAGAAGGCTTTGTATGGCCTCAAACAAGCACCAAGAGCATGGTATGCTAGGATAGATGGATATTTTCAAGACAATGGATTCAAAATAAGTAAGAGGGAACCTACACTCTACTACAAACAAGAAGGTAATGATATTCTTATTGTAATTTTGTATGTTGATGATTTATTATATATGGGTACCAGTTCTAAGATGAAGGATGAATTCAAAATTTCTATGACGAATGAATTTGAGATGAAAGATTTGGGTCTCATGCAATATTTTATGGGAATGGAGGTTTATCAAAGTGAGGATGAATTTTTCATTCGTCAAACAAAGTATGCAGAAGATATGTTGAAGAAATTTGATATGGTTGATTGTAAAACAACTTCCACTCCAATTGCTCATGAAATTGTGTTGTATAGAGATGATGGTGTTGAAATAGTTGATGATTCAACATACAGAAGTATCATTGGAAATTTGATTTTTCTAACCCACACAAGACCCGATATTACTTATTTAGTTTCTCTTGTTTTAAGATACATGACAGAACCATCTGAAATACAGATGAACGAATCCAAGAGAATTTTGAGGTATGTGAAAGGCACTCTAAATTTTGGTATTCATTACTACACTTCTAAGAGGTTTAATCTTGTTGGCTCTGGTGATTATGATTGGGGAGGTAGTTTGGATGACCGAAACTCTACACCTGATAATTGTTTATCTTTTGGTTCAGGTTTTCTTACTTGGAGCTCGAAGAAGCAAAACATAGTTGTGTTTTCATCCACAGAAGTAGAGTATGTTGCACTCACCTCAGTAGGTACACAAGCATTGTGGCTTAGAAATTTTCTCGAAGAAATTAGAGAGAAAAAAATTCATCATATAGTGATCTTTTGTGATAACATGAGTCACATCAAATTGTCCAAGAATCTAGTCCATAATAGTAGGACAAAACATTTTGTTTTAAAGTATCATTTCATTAGAGATTTGGTGTAAAAGAAGGAAGTAAAACTAAGGTATATAAATACTCAAGAACAACTTGTAGACATTTTCACTAAGGAAGTTGCAAAATTCCAGTTTTTGATACTCCGAGATCACATTGTGAGCCCTCTCAACATTGAGGGGGAGTATGTTGATAATTGATACAGGATTATGCAATCTTATCAGTTAACTAACATGATGCAATCTATCTTGAGTTTTCTTTTTTGTCAGTTAGTGTTTAGATATATTTTGTATGTTGGAATACTGCATGCAAAATGCATGAGTTGTTTTCCAAAATAAACTATTGTAAGGAGCAATGAAATGTTTGTTCTATGAGGCTATGAACTTCTTTAAATAGGTGCTACATACTCTATTGTTATGTCGAGTTTTCTGTGTGCAACTTCTTGAATGATAATTTTCTTTTTGTTTATGCTTGGAATGTAAGTGTAATCCTATTTTATTGTGATTTCATCATCTGTTGTCTTTTCTATGGTGTTATGCTATTGTAATTGAATAATTAACTAGTCCAGGGATAAACCTGCATAAACTCTTCAGTGATAGACCTGCATAAACTCTTCAGTGATATCTACTATCATGGGATCCGAAGGATGTATAAGAGTTAGAGAATTATTGTAGTGTATAAAAGTTGGAGAGTGTAACAAAGGATATATTGACTTCACGTATGCTATCTTTCGATCAATAATATTGATCCGTGTATATGAGCATTTCTGGATATGTTTTCACTGAGTGCTTATTTATGTGTATAAAATGTTAGAATTACAAATGTGGAGAACACAATTCACATATGATAATTAAAAATCACACACATAAGAAATAGACACAGGGATTTCATGTGGTTCACCCAAACGTTGGGCTATGTCTACCAAGAATAGGCATCGGTTGTCTTATTATTCAGATCATGGAGATTACATCAGCTCACTCACACTCAGTCATCTCACAGTCATTTTTGCCTCTACGAGCTTACATGTATTTATATACATTTACAAGAAACTGAATAATAAATGCAATCCCTATCCATATTCTAACTTGGTCTATTTGGTTGTAACCAACGCAGAATAATAGGATCCAAATCTGTTCTTGGTGATTCGTTGTCACCAAATCCCAACAATCTCCACCTTGACAACAATTAACCTGATACCTTGCTCCTTTCTTTTATTCATCACCTTTTCTGCAAGCCAAGAGAAGCCAAGCACCACTGCAGCTTCTCTAATAAAACTGGTTTCATGATCTCGCCTGTGTGACTTGCACGAGATTGGATTTCTTGCGGGGTCACTCCACCTCCAACATGTCTTCCACATCTGTGTTGTGAAGCACATTTAGTGATAGATCTCCTCGTATCCAAAACACCTGTAAAATATACATTAAAATTATCACAGACCATCTTATTGTAACCATTATAGGTGACATTTGTCCTTCTCAAACGATGAAGCACCCATTTCACTGCAACACTTGAATCTGTCACGTTTCTGACAACTTTATTAGCATGTAAACCATCTCTTCTTAACCATTTCATCACATACAACAGACCTCCTACTAAACTTACACGAGACATAACATTTTCTTCTTTATAGACAAGCCCTATACTTGAAGAAAACTTATAATGGAAATCAAGAGGGATTAAAATGGGTTTTACAATGTTCATATTGAACTCCAACCATAGCTTACTATTACCATCTTTGTGTACTTCTATGTCCATAATTTGTTTTGCTGCTCCTTGATCCCTCATCTGAAATGTCATGTCCACCTGAGTCATTTTCTTACTGATTTTATCCATGCTTCAGCTTGCATCGAGCATATCATCAATAAATAACATCAATACTGTGAATGTACTATAAACTGTATAGTCATTCCTACCCTTTGAAAAATTATGACTCACTATGAAGGATTCAAACATCTTGTATATTTGTCTGGGTACCAATAGGCCATACAATGAATTTCCTATCATGATAACAAATTTACCGTTGCGATCTTGAATCAACCCTTTTGGTTGTTCCATACATACTATATCTCTATCAATGATGACTTTGTGAGAAGTAGGATCCCACACACAACATCCCTTTATACCACCATCATAACTTGCAGAGATAT
>SNQJ01S0022756.1:49315-64985 GCA_010110895.2 Picea sitchensis
GTTGCTAGTTTCATACAATGCTTTAAGAGCTGTCCATGTTTCAGCAGAAGTTGTATCATCTCTAATATGTGGAATTATGCTATCTTTAACTGACATGCGCAACAATACATTTTCCTTGTTTTCGTGCTTCTCCCAGTCTTGGAACTGTGTTGTTGTCGCACCTGCAGCCACATCAGGTTTCAGTTCAGTTCCATTCACAATGTTCCAGACACCATAGCCCTCCATGAGCGTCTGCATCTTGAATTTCCAGTTAATGAAGTTCGAGCCATCTATCTTGGTGGCTTCGTTGAGGTAGGTCTCTGCCAGTGGATTTGCCATCGCTGCAATTTAGTCTCTGCAAGAAAATCACCAAGGATATGCAACTTTTTGTCGCTTTTCCTTCAGATACCACCGATCTGTCTCAATCTTGACTCTCAGCTTAGAATCTTAAAAACATAAATCCTTAACACCATTCCATGCATAAAAATATCTTGCTCATTTATATAAAAAGGCTCTCATATAAAATCTCACATGTAAAAAGACCTCTTAAAAAAAAAATCTCACACTCATGTAAACTCACTCAAACCTCATCCACTTAAGATCTCCTTTATATTTCAACTCATGCAAATCACACTCATGCATGCACATCGTGAATGAATCAAACTACCTCACTCTCAAATAATAAAGGTGATACCACTTCAATAAAAAGGTTTATAACTTCACACATACATCCACCTTTATTAAATTATTTGGCCATCCTTTAAACCTTTCATAAAATAAGAAACTCACGCTTGAATTCTTGAATCTTCTCAAAGATGATGCTTACGCTTCAACGAGCTCACAGATATGCTCACGACCTTCTTGCCTCGATTTTCTCACCGATCTGCTCACGGATTTGCCTTACCACACGTTCAACAAGCAGCGCTCAACAGTCCTCTCGTGCAGTGAATATCCAGTAGCAGAGACCTCCTTCAACACCGATCTCCATGGTAACCCACACAACGATCTTCCCCAACAAGAAACGATAGAACCTGGGAAGCGGACTCAATTCACGTGCCTCTCTACGCAAAAACTATCTGGCTCTGTCATGCGCCTCTCCATGCAACATGCAAATGAACGAATCACAGTCACGTAGTCGCGCGCCTCTCTCCTCCCTCAGGCTCTGATACCAAGATAAAATATACGAGCAAAACAACACGATGAGGCTACACTCACTTCTGTATTGTTAAATGAAGATAGATTACATCCTTAAATAGGAAAAGACTCTACCGAGTCGGTTACATGCAAACCAAAGACAACTGGACTCTTAACTAAGAATTGACTCTTAACACGCCTACAACTAACTCTCACAACTGAAGCTCTCACAACTGAAGCTTATAACTAGTGCTTACAGCTGGTGCTTTCTCCATTATTTCCAAGTGCATCTTGCGCCTGTAACATGCGCTCACGGGCGGCTTCGGTCGTGACAAACGTGACCTTCATTCGTTTAGAGACGAGCTGCTTGGCAAACTGCAATTGGATTGAGATGGCCCTGCGTGAGGCATACTCATGTCGTCTAGCACCTCCAAGGACACCATGTTGCCTGGCTCCGGCAAAGAATAATTTTAGACAATCTTCTTTTGTTCCAAAATTTCATTCCTGCAGGCGACCGTGTTCTCTGTCAATGTGAGCCAGGAGTTGTTTTTATAGTGAAAACAATCTTACGTACGTAATTGCAGGTAGCATAACAAGAAGATGCACACGAGTTCTGTCACACATGTGCCCGCACCCAAACAATCTTATGTTTGGGGTAGATTATAGGCCAAATCTGAGGTTCTGTTGGGGGAGTGTCCATGGCATCACTGATTTTAAACGTCATAAAATAATTTAATATTTTCCATGCAACCCCACTAAAATGTCAACTAGAAAAGGACAAGAAAATCTACAAGGAAAAACCAAAGTTAACTTTGGTTTCTTCTTTCCTATTGTATTTTGGTTTGTCCTTTCCTAATGAACATTTTCTTCTCTACTTTGGCGACTTTTGTTTGTCCTTTCCTTGTATGAAGCTTAAATATTAAATTCCCTTCAATGACTTTTAAGGCACACATGTGCCATGCCACTACCATACTGGTCCATTTGAATTGCACACTTTTTAAGGAGTTTACATATTACACATTTTTCAAACGGTTAAGAGCATGAATTGTGAGATGTAAGTTTCACATTCTATGCATGTGCATTTTTAATGGTTAAGTGAGGTGAGGGGGAAGAAATTTCCACTACCATACTGGTCCATTTGAATTGTACACTTTTCAAGGAGTTTACATATTACACATTTTTCAAACGGTTTAGAGCATGAATTGTGAGATGTAAGTTTCACATTCTATGTGTGTGCATTTTTAATGGTTAAGTGAGGTGAGGGGGAAGAAATTGTGAAAACACATGATCCCCCAATACCACCTCAATCATGCATGCCTACCCATATATTTCATTGATTGAAAATATTATACGTTTATTTTATATACATACATACACTTAAATCCATAGTACATATGTATGCTTTAGTGCATTTAGTGCAAACAACAATAATTATCACTATGTCTCTATCATGTGGTGTATGTCACTGTAAGATACTTTAACGTGGATTTGTTTTATAATAATTTAACGTGGATTTGTTTTATAAAATCTCTTGTTAAAAATAATAGAGATTGGAAGTACACATATGTAATTGCATCTAGCATGTAGAAAAACAACGAGCAAATTCACACAAGTTTTGTCACATATCTGCCTCTACCAATGTTAGGTGGAGATTATATGCCAAATCTGACATCCTAGTTGGGCCATCGATACGTCCACTATTTCATTGGATTGCATAGAACAAAATTCTTAAGTCTGATAACTTAGTCTTGGGTTCCTTTACTAACTTTATTTACTCTTCTCCTATGAACTTTACTTTAAGAAATCAATTTAAGCAGGGAGCCAACTCCCTATCAGGGCGATTGAGAACCTGAGTCTAAATATCGTCGTCTTAGTACTCACACAGATATCAAGGTCGGCCTCATTGCACTAGGCATCGCGACCACTCATGTTCTATGCAGTGGATTGTTTGAGACCCACAGTTTATGATTGGTGCACCTCACTACTAGCCAACATGAAGAGCTAGTTGGTGGATTGCAAACTAGGGAAAATGACAAACTTTAGGTTCACATCCATATTATGTATTTTTTTTCTTTGAGAGGGTTCCAACTTTGAGCCCTAGAGTAGAGATTACTCCAAATAGACTATGTGATTCATCCATGTCACAGTTGACCGAGGTGATAAGGTGGTTGGGAGGTGGTAGGGTGCCAACCCCCTACAACAATGAGTTCTTTCACTGGTGGCGTCGATAGGTCATAGACATCGACGACTACCCCTATGGGGGGATTGAATACTGAGGGGACCATGACATGCCATTGCCACCATGATCCACCTTTGGAGAGATCGATGAGAATTGGTTTTTGTATATTTCATTTTTTTATGTTTTTCAATTTGATAAATGCAAACGAAAATGCAAATATTTGTGTATGTCATCATGTATTAACAATTATTTTCTTATGCAAACATAGGTTCGCGATGGCCAGAAGGGTACCCACGACAGCGATACAGGGACCAAGGAGATAATATGGTAGGCGAGGACGCTAAGGGAGTTATCTATAATGTGTAGGGAAACCTATATCGTCTGATGCATAGGATTCCTATGGTCTAGGTGGAGCATCTACCAGGGGCAATACAGTGGAAGGTGGTGGGTGTACCACGTGCATGGGTGAGAATCTTCCAGCGTCTTGCAAATGTTGTAGTGTGATATCATGACACGCATCTATCACCATAGGCTTAGACGCCATGGTTATGCGATGTACCAGTCGTATATGTATTTTGAGGGCATGAGCCCAATTTTGTACTATGACCATATTTTTTGGACTTTAAAGGATGAAATATAAAAAACATTTTGGTCTTCGGCTTTACTTATATATCTTACAATGGATGAATGTATAAATGTGTGTTTTCTTTACTTAATTATGTGACAAATATCAATCTAAAATGTAGTTAGCATATGTATCAGATACTTCATTAGAACTTCTAGGGATGTGATTTATAAGTAAAATATCATTACGAAAGTTGCACCGATAGGAATCTTTGGAGTAAAGTAAGATCTCTCACATAGTAAATTACATTCAAATGACATACAACTAACTCAGAATCCAAGCGAACTTCTAAATATCGAACACCATGTGAAATGTTGTCCCGTAATAGTTCTATAATGATGCTATACTCAACCACATTATTCGTTGATGCTCTAGAAAAACGCCACCCGAAGACACCAATTGTCCCTTAGGTGAATATATAACCCAAGTAGCGGAAGCTATGTTCTTCATATGACGTCTGACACCGTCAATGAATCATAAGTACAACGGAGATCCCATGGACATATTCCAACCAAGGGAAAACACAATAAGAAAGATAATGACACAAAATGAAAAAGAAGTATATAAATTAAAATACACTAATATACAAAGGTCACCCCCGAGATTGAAGGTTTAAGCGGAATACCTTTTAAGGTAGGTCCCATTTCTAGGATCTTCCAATACATTCCCCTCATAATATTCTAATTCATAAACTTCTTTCTCTAGGACATATTGCACGATATAAGGATCGTGCCACATGGGGTTGAAATTTCTTTCCCTTAGTGGTTCCTTAGCTTGGTCATAAAGAAGGACTAGGTCACCCTCAGTGTATTGTCGAGGACAAACAAACTTATCGTATTAGACCTTAACATGTTGTTTATTCACTTCGATGTCCATAGAGGCATCTCGATGATTCTCATCGATGAGATCTAGGTGTATGAGGTTGTGACATCCCCAAAAATAAATTATTTTTTGAATTTGAAAATTATAAGGAAAATTATTTCATTTTTGGTAAATTCGAATCTGGATTTTTTTTTCCATTTATGGCAATTCCGAATTTCAAATTTGGTAAATTATAATTTAATTATTATGATTGTTGGGCATAGATCTGATTTGACCCAACTAAGTATTTGACTATGACACTTGTATGAAAAAAAAATATTGTATAATTATTGCAGGAGGACAAATGGAACAACCATGTTAAAATCGGTTGACCATGACTCCATGAGTGGGGAAGATATTGGAACTACCTCAGGGTTGATTGTGACAAGTTGAAAATTAGGGATTTGGCCATTGGCAGCTCCTAAAAATCAGGGATTTAGAAATCTGCGAAAATTCCCAAGGGAGGGAAAAGACCTAGGAAAATATATTGTTTTAAATAGCATATGTGAGGAGGCAGGACGTTGCCAAGTATGCTGGGAAAGGAATTACCTCTTGTTGTTATGAACACTACTAATTAAGTGTGAGGCAAGAGGAGACTGCTGAAATTGAAGGACATTGCTGAGGAGGAGGTTCCAAGTTCGTCCTCATGGACTCATGGTCAGGCTAGGGGTGAATCGAACAAGTAATTTGAGTTGTCCTGTTCTATGGTTGGGAGGAACGTGGTTGTTCCCTTTGTCTTCCCGTGAACTGGTTTAGATATGTTAATCTTCTCCCTTTTGTTTTGAATGAATTTGTATATCAGTTATTGTGTATATGTTTGTACTAAGTTGAAATAGCCTCCACAGATGGTATCTATTCGTTATATGAAGTTTTATAATCAAAGAATAAATTCTAGGATGGCCCCTCCTGAATCAAAATTCGGAATAGAGTCATCCATGTGAAAACGAACTTGAAAGTATAGATTTATCTATAGGCGAATGTATTTTTGGAATCGAAATATTAGACAGATTTAATTCTGAGTATATGGATGGAGAAAATTTGTACATATATATATAGACTCATATATAGCTATATATAAATATAGTGCACCTAAATACAATTACGACAGTACTATGTATAGATTTATTAATAAAATATTTATTGACAATAATAGGAAACCCTTTTGTACAGAGATTTTTGTCATCATATTTGAACACACAAACCCTACCGATAAGAAATTCAACTACCTCTCATGTAAGACACAACTAGAATAAAGAGTCTGGAACTCCTTACATTTTACTATAGTAATATGATAAAGTCATTATAAGATAATGCAGAAGTAGAATTTGAAGATAGTTATTCAAGAGTATAAATTCCATGCTGGTAGAGTTTTCTATTCTGTATATTCTCCATACACACAAGATAAAGGATTCAACTGAAGAAGCACACACTGTACAAAGTAAATGATCAAATAAGATTTTACAAACCTACAGTTCTGTACATATAATACACGATTTAAAAACTCTTGCCAGCCCTTTAGCCTAAACAATGAAGAATGTACAGGTTTGTATATATTATTTTGGAAGAATAATTTCAGAGTCGGAACTCTACTCAGACCACTATATCCAATCTAACTGATTGCATTTGCAGATCTAAGACAAATTGGTCATAATCATAAGGAATGCCAAAATGAGATAAATAATCTAGCATTATAGATGTAACTTAAGTCAATCCAAATTCTTTCAGCGTTTGAACAGGGCCTGTCATCAAGACGATAACCCTGGTAATTAAAATTTAGGGCATAATGAGACCCGAGTAATAATTTGTTAACAAATAATTCATTTCTCAAGCGAACAGGATAAACCTGTAGAAGAAAATCACTGCAAAAGTTATACTGTAACAACCGGGACGAAATCCCAAGTTACTTTTGGTATTTTATTTTTCCCTTTTCCAAATCTGATAGGAATCCGAGGAAATCGTTTTTACATGACCTCTTTTGGCAACCGTGACTGTTCGAAACTCCAGAAGGGTACATAAGGGAACTCAAATACCTTTTGCGTCAAGTATGGGGTGAACATCCGAGAGCATTGCATATATGAAAAATCCTGGAAAATTCACCTTACAGGGATTAGAGAATCTTACTTAAGGGAAAAGTTGAAGAAGCAAAAAAAAGAATGATAATTGTTTTCTATAGTACATCTTGTAAAGACAATACTTAACTTTCAACCCTGGCTCGCATGACCTTTTTTTGTTGTCTCCAGCTGGACAGTCGCTCCGGGCCGAGGAGGGATGAGGCATTAGCTCACTGATGGGTACCCTCGCATCAAACAAGGCCCATCATTAGTGTTGCGTATTAATTCAAGAGAAAAATGAATTAAGTAAATAAGAAAATTTTGCACAGTAGTCATAACCAATGAATAACGAAAGCAACTATACTAAGTTCCTTCTTACAGAGACAATATATACATATATGAATGGTGTGTCTTAAACTTTAAGAATTTCCTTCATACTAGAAGCATATCCAACTGTCGAGCTTATACTACCTTTTTTTTAAAAGAAACAAACAAATGTACTGTGCCTTGACGTCTTAAACCTATTTTTTTCCACACGGTACAAGAGCTACCTGATAGTTGAGTTATAGACTCACCAGTGACATTTTACAGGGATTATATTATTAATTCAACGGTTGATGCAAAAACCCTAAATACTGAGTTCAAGTCATAGGAACGACGAAGAGGACAAATAGAATTTGAGAAATGTCAAGGGCTTTATCAGTATCGAAGAATTACATTGGCATGCCAGAATTCACAGAAGTCGTTAGTTAAATGCAGAACAACCGATTGAGACTAGGACAGAGACGAGGGGGATTTTGCGACGCCTTGTACATTTCACGAAGGGGTTCTTTCGTGAGACTCCACCCTCCCTTGAATAAATGAGATATTTTACTAAAACCTTATGAGGAATGGCATATACAGTAAGACAACAAAGAACACAGTGATTACAATTAACGAAGCAATAAACCAGAGTCATGCATAACCTTTCCTTTTCTTTTCTTCAAGATATAGATTGTATAGAGACCTTCGCTTCAAATGACTCAGTAACCAGAAGGATTTTGTAATTACAGAGAGTTCAAAAAAAGAAAAAGGGAAACCATGAACCAAAAGATCTCACCTTATTTTGTGGGATTCACAATGTCAGAGGCCTGTCCTATACGTTTGGTTCCTGAACAAGTCCACAACTACAGCATTGGGTAGTTACAGAGAGGATTTGATAAATCCACCTTGATTACAGGGAGCACATAGAGCCGATATCGAAAGAAGGCTAACGAAAAGTGGTAATTCCAAAGCCCATATCCTAGTACACAGATGTTAATGGCGGTCCATAAATCAATACTATAGCTAGGGCAAGGTGGTGAGGCTTCAGAGGGACACTTTAATCTCGTGATAATCCCGAGAGGTTGTTCCCAGTGCATTGTAAATGCTCTGGCAGAAGGGTCATTACAACTCCTCTACCGTACCCAAGGTTAGTTCCGCCTAAGTCCACGAAAATGGAATTGGCAGATAGTTCAGTCTTCCAGTTCTAAGTATGGTTAGGGTCGTTATTCAAATAGGATGGAAGTTGTCCCTAAAGGGGTGAGACAAGAATTGGATTCGTAACTACCATCTCCTCACCTGGTGTTAACACATTTCGGGTCTATGATGATGGCAGGGAGCGCATTAAGTTAACTTCCACCCTTACCTGAAGGAAACGTATTTGCCACTCCAAATTTATGAAGGGTCATTCTTAGCACTCCTCTCACGATAGACCTTGCTGGGGCGACATCTATGGCAATGAATTATGTAGATATAGGATCATTGTTTAAACTCCTTATGGCACAATAGGATCGATAAAAGTATGATCATACATATAAAGGGTTACATAGATAATTGGTGGCGCGATGTATTCGATCAAAGTTATATATAGGTATATAGATTGTTGCGTGAATATGTTGTGGCACAAGGGTATTTCGACTTTAGACTTTTACACGTAAGTCGTTGCTTAGGTACTTTGGTATATACATATATATGTATAGTCTAAGCCAGACAGGAGTGTAGCCTATGCGATTAGGATAATAACACACTGTTAGAATTTCAAGGAGTCAAATTTCGAAGAGGAGGTAAAGCTTATAAATTCACTTATGAAATAGATTTGGTAAGTTTTAATGTGGAAAATAAGTGCTTAATCTCCTTATAGCCAGATTTGAGTTAGATGTGCCTTTAAATTTAGAGTCCATAATTACAAAGAAAAGAATAATCAAATTTTTTTTCTTGGTAATTAGAGGTATATTGCACATGGTATCAGAGCAAAAGTTACAACATTGGGCCTAAACAGGGCCACATTAGTTGCTTAGTATATATTTCAATTTATGAAAAACTAATAAACCTTATTGTTACAAAACAAAATCCCTTTCTGTTTTGTGTTAATTATGGCATCTCAGGACGATGCAGAAATCAAGATGGAAGGAAATCCGGAGCAGAGATCTCCTGGAGATCCAAGACAGAACAGTGATGGAAGCTCACCCACAGAAGTGTTGGAAACAATGAGGAATCTTATTGTTGAACTGGAGGTTTTCAAAGCCGACAATGAGAAACTGAAGAAAACATAGGAGGAACAACAAGAGATAAATGAAGTCCTACTACGTAGTATAGTGACCAAGAAAATCCCAAAGGATGATAATAACGACGAAGAAGTCAGCAAGAGAGATTCCAAGAACTCGGGACTGGAAACAGAAAAAGGAGACAGTTCGTCTGAAGGTACACCTTTAGTTGAGGACAAAACCAAAACTGACAGAAAGAGAAAAGAAGTAGACCACCTTGAAGGAGAATTCAAGAAAATTAAACCAGCTATCTTTGATGGAGAAGCCAAAACAGGAGAAGAAGCAGAGGCATGGTTATTGGACATAAAAAAATACTTCCAGATATATAACTATTCCAACAATATGAAGGTCAGAATGGCCATATACAATCTGAAAGGGAAGGCCTTCATTTGGTGGAAAGACCTGAAATTGGCCAAGGGCCTAAAGGAGAAACAGATGGAATGGTCTGACTTTAAGAAATATTTCAAAAAACAGTACCTATCTGAAATCTACTATGAAAGGAAAACAAAATAATTTTACGAACTAAGACTTGGACAGATGACAATGGAAGACCTTATAAATAAATTCCTGGAATTATTAAGGTTCATACCTTGCATCCGAGAGGATAAGGTAAAAATCCAGCGGTTCTTAAGTTGTTTACCGCAGTCCTACAAGGACAGAATTGAGTTTGAAAACCCCAAATCATTGAGTGAAGTATTCGGAAAGCACGAATGTGCTACGATCAATACAAACATCGGGTAGAGTTTCCCAAATCCTGGAAGGATAAGAAACAAGATATGATGAATCAGCGAAAGAAGGGATACCAACCAGCTCCTTATCGTAATGCAGCAAAAGGATTTCTAAGAAAGGATTTTCACTCCAACCATATGAATATGCAAGGCAATGGAAAACCAATAAATCTGGGAGCGAAGAAGTTTGGGGACAACCCCCGTAAACCACTAAAGTGTTGGGAATGTGGAGAACCTCATCTAAGGAGGAATTGTCCACGTTTAAATTCAGCAAACAGAACTGCTATCCATAATTTGCAGGAAGCCTTGACGGTGGGAGACGTGGGCAGAAGCATGCATCGGATAAATGCAGCCATAGATGGCCGGCAAGCTGACCACCAATCCTCTGTGGTAGAAATCGAAGGTAAAATCGAAAACACTCGAATTTATGTTTTAATTGACCCTGGAGCTATGTTAAGTTATATTACTCTTGATGTAGCAGAGTCAAATAAACTTAAGAAATTGAAGCACGCAAAATCATGGCTGGTACAACTAGCAACAAGAACAAAAAGGAAAGTAGTTGACTTTATTTCTGATTTCAAGTTCAGCTTAGATGGACAAAACATAAGAACGAATCTGAACATCCTACCACTAGGATCTTATGATATGATTATCGAAATGGATTGGTTGGAAAAGCACAAAGAGGTACTAGATTATTTTACAAAGACACTTAACTATAAAGACGATGTTGGCACTACTAGGACAACCCAAGGTATAAAAAAACCTATATCAGTTAGACAAGTTTCATCAATGCAACTCAAGAAATGTATGAGAAAGAGATGTCAAGTTTATGCCATCCAAATAACGAATCTGCTAAAAAACATAGATACGCCAGAGTTAGAAGATTTTGTTGTCCTACGTGAATTCAGAGACATGTTTGTGGATGAGATACCAAAATTACCCCCTAGGAGGGAAATAGACTTCTCCGTAGATATGCTACCTGGTTCAACCCCTATCTCAAAAGCACCTTATCGAATGAGTCTACCAGAATTGACAGAATTAAAAATACAATTACAGGAATTGTTGGACAAAGAGTATATCAAACCGAGTGTTTCACCATGGGGGGCACCAATCCTCTTTGTGAAAAAGAAAGACGGTACTCTAAGGCTTTGTATCAATTATAGACAATTGAACAAAATGACTATTAAGAACAAGTACCCCTGACCTAGGATAAATGACCTGTTCGATCAAGTAGGAGGGGCCAAGATCTTTTCGAAATTGGATTTACAATCTGGTTATCATCAGGTTAGAATAAAGGATGAGAATATAAGAAAAAAAGATTTTCGAACAAGATATGGACACTATGAATTCGTAGTCATACCCTTCGGACTCACTAATGCACCAACCACGTTTATGTGCCTAATGAACAACATTTTCAGTCAGTACTTGGACAAGTTCGTACTAGTATTTATCGATGATATTTTTTTCTATTCTAAAACAGAGGAAGAACACGAAGAACACTTAAGAATAGTTCTGCAAACGCTGACGAAAAACAAACTATACGCCAAATTTGATAAGTGTGAATTTTATCAAAAGAAAATACAATATCTCGGACATGTAATTTTAGCAGAAGGCATTGTCGTAGACCCTGAGAAAATAAAATTCATCACGGAGTGGCAGATACCTAAGGATGTGGCGGATATCCGATCATTCATGGGAATCACCGGATACTATCGTAGATTTATAGAAGGGTTTTCCAAGATATCCTACCCTATCACGTCATTACAAAAGAAAGGGACAGAGGTGTGAAGACAGTTTTAACAAGCTGAAAGAATTATTGACAACTGCACCCGTATTGAAGGTAGGAGACCTAGACAAAGAATTTACTGTATGTGATGATGCAAGTAAAGAAGGACTTAGGGGTGTCCTAACACAAGAAGGACACGTAATTTGTTATGAGTTCCGGAAATTAAAAGAACATGAGCGAAATTGTGTTGGTCATGACTTAGAATTGGCAGCGGTAATACATGCCTTTAAAATGTGGCGACACTACATAATGGGTAGAAAATTTCTACTATTAACGGATAATAGTGGTGTGAAATATCTGTTTATTCAACCAAATCTTAATGCAAGACAAGCAAGATGTCTTGCCTTCTTGAGCGAATTCGACTTCGAAGTCAGAGATATCAAGGGTAAATAAAATAAGGTAGCAGACACTTTAAGTAGAAGAGTCCATGGGTTATGTGAGATAAATATTAGTAGGGCTGAAAGTGATCTAGAACAAAGAATAAGGATGACAGGTATTAACGAAGAAAATTACACTAATATAATGACAAAATTACAAAACAGCACCGCAAACTCAGATAAACCAGATTTGAGTATCAACAAGAAGGGACTACTACGAATTAAAAACCGACTTTACATACCAGATGCAGCAGAGTTAAAGCTAATAATCTTGGACAAAGTACATAAGAAACCGTATTATGGCCATCTAGGATACCATAAAATGATAACAACACTTAGAAAACTATTTTTCTGGCCTAATATGAAGGGCGAAACAACAAAATACTTGGCTAGGTGCCAATATTGTCAGCAGGTTAAGGTCGAACACTAGCATCCAGTCGGCCTATTACAGCCTTTACGAGTGCCAGAATGGAAATGGGAGACCATATTGCTAGACTTTATAATAGGTTTGCCCAAAACTCAGAAACAAAATGACTCTATTATGGTTGTAATCCTTAAACTCAGTAAGTCTGCACACTTTATTCCTATGAAATCTACTTTTAAAGCTATAAACATCGTTGAAATATTTATGAAGGAAATTTTTAGACTGCATGGTATTCCTAAAATGGTGATCTCAGATAGAGACGTAAAATTTACGTCCACTTTTTGGAAAGAATTGTTTGCAGGGCTAAATACTAATTTGAATTTCAGCACGAGTTACCATCCACAAATGGATGGACAGACCGAACGAACAAATCATATCGTAGAAGATATGATCTGTATGTACGTAAGAACAAAATCAAGTGGGAAGACTACCTGTACTTGGTAGAATTCACATATAACAATGGGTACCAAACTTCGGCTAAATTGAGCCCCTTAGAGGTACTGTATGATAGAAAGTGTACGACACCAATTAGATGGGACGAATCGATTGCCAGACTCATGATTGGACCAGAAATTCTCCAAGAAATGGAAAGTACAGTAAGAAAGGTGCAACAGAACTTAAAAGAGGCACAGGACAGACAAAAAAGTTACGCGGACAAGAAAAGAAGACACTTGGAATTTCAAGTGGGAGATCATGTTTACTTAAAGGTCAAAGCCCGAAAGAGCTCACTAAAACTCGGGAATTGTGCCAAATTGACACCCAGTTTTTGTGGGCCCTTCGAGATACTAGCTCGAATTGGAGCCATAGCATACCAACTTGCACTTCCAACTAATCTAAAAATTCATAACGTATTTCATGTTTCTCTATTGAAAAAGTATGTTCATGACCCTACTCACAAGATCGATTGGAACTTGGTGCAGGTGGAACCAGAAGGAGAGTTCCAGGTAGAACCCCTGCGCATTCTGGACTGGAGAGAAATAGCACTTCGAAATAGAGTCGTCGCTCAGGTAAAGGTGCAATGGAAGCACTTTAGTCGTGAGGAGGCCACTTGGGAGTTGGAGGGAGATTTGCGGAAATCTCATCCAATCTTGTTCCAAGAAAGGAATGAACACTGAGGACAGTGTTTTATTGAAGGGGGAAAGGATGTGACATCCCCAAAAATGAATTATTTTTTGAATTCGAAAATTATAAGGAAAATTATTTCGTTTTTGGTAAATTCGAATCTGGAAAATTTTGCCATTTATGGCAATTTCGAATTTCGAATTTGGTAAATTGTAATTTAATTATTATGATTGTTGGGAAGAGATCTGATTTTACCCAACTAATTATTTGACTATAACACTTGTATGAAAACAGAATATTGTATAATTATTGCAGGAGGACAAATGGAACAGTGATGTTAAAATCAACTGACCATGACTCCATGAGTGGGGAACATATTGGAACTACCTCAGGGTTGATTGTAACAAGTTGCAAATCTGGGATTTGGCCAATGGAAACCCCTGAAAATCAGGGATTTAGAAAGTTTCGAAAATTCCCAAGGGAGGGAAAAGACCTAGGCAAATATATTGTTTTAAATAGCATATGTGAGGAGGCAGGATGGTGCCAAGTATGCTGGGAAAGGAATTACCTCTTGCTGTTATGAACACTACTGATTAAGTGTGAGGCAAGAGGAGACTGCTGAAATTGAAGGACATTGTTGAGGAGGAGGTTCCAAGTTCGTCCTCATGGACTCATGGTCAGGCTAGGGGGTGAATCGAACAAGTAATTTGAGATGTCCTATTCTACGGTTGGGAGGAACGTGGTTGTTCCCTTTTTCTTCCCACGAACTAGTTCAGATATGTTAATCTTCTCCCTTTTGTTCTGAATGAATTTGTATATTAGTTATAGTGTATATGTTTGTACTAAGTTGAAATAGCCTCTACAAATGGTATCTATTCGTTATATGAAGTTTTATAATCAAGGACTAAATTCTGGGATGGCCCCACCTGAATTAAAATTCAGAACAGAGTCATCCATGTGCAAACGAACTTGAAAGTATAGATTTATCTATAGGCGAATGTATTTTTGGAATCGAAATATTAGACAGATTTAATTCTGAGTATTTGGATGGAGAAAATTTGTACATATATATATATACTCATATATAGCTATATATAAATATAGTGCACCTAAATACAGTTATGACAGTACTGCGTATAGATTTATTAATAGAAGATTTATTGACAACAATAGGAAACCCTTTTGTACATAGATTTTTGTCATCATATTTGAACACACAAACCCTACTGATAAGAAATTCAACTACCTCTCATGTAAGACACAACTAGAATAAAGATTCTAGAACTCCTTATATTTTACTATAGTAATATGATTAAGTCATTATAAGGTAATGCAAAAGTAGAATTCGAAGATAGTTATTCAAGAGTATAAATTCCACGCTGGTAGAGTTTTCTATTCCGTATATTCTCCATACACACAAGATAAAGGATTCAATTGAAGAAGAACACACTGTACAAAGTAAATGATCAAATAAGATTTTACAACCCTATAGTTCTGTACATATAATACGCGATTTAAAAACTCTTGCCAACCCTTTAGCCTAAACAATGAAGAATGTACATGTTTGTATATATTATCCTAGAAGAAAAATTTCAGAGTCGGAACTCTACTTAGACCACTATATCCAATCTAACTGATTTCATTTGCAGATCTAAAACAAATTGGCCATAATCATAAGGAATGCCGAAATGAGATAAATAATCTAGCATTATAGATGTAACTTAATTCAATCCAAATTCTTTCAGCATTTGAACAGGGCCTGTCATCAAGATGATTGTTATAAATATAGGACCGCGAAGCAATAAAATAAAACAATTGCGGAAACAAAACACAGAAGATACACAATACAATAGAGACACAGATTTACGTGGTTCACCCAGTGTGGGCTACGTCCACCAGA
>SNQJ01S0022756.1:66797-95342 GCA_010110895.2 Picea sitchensis
CACTCAATTTGGATACTCTAGGAAGAAGTTATGATTGTTTTACCTGGAACACCTTCTTGAGACTAGTCAATAGGACTAGTCAGATACCCTATCTTCCATAGGGTGTATCTACAAATGTAAGATGACCCAGAAGTTGAAAGTTTTACCACCTATACCTTACTAATTTTTGTGAATATCCTCCAGCGTTCAGGGTCTGAAACATTGCAGAAAATTATTTATAGCAAAAATTCCGCAATGACTCAGTTCAGGATGATTCCCGAACCCTATCTTTCACAGGTTGTATCTCAGAAAGTATAATCTCTCAGGAGATGAAATTTTAACCCAACATACCTTGATCCATATACTAAATATACTCCAAGCCGTTTCTTCTGAAACGTTGTAGAAAACAAGTTATAGCAGAAATTCCAAGGTGTCTCAAATGTAGCAACGAAACCCCAAGACCTTGAGCTCTGATACCATATGTTAGGAACCTAATATCAATATAGCATAGAAAAACCTCATAATAAGTACTCAACGCCTTGAAAAAGAGATCATTTCAAATAATAATCCTCTTCGAGGGAGCAACCTCCTTTTACCCCACATAAATGTTCAAGTACAAGATGACTCCAAATGAAAATGTCTCCTTGGTATATATAGGAGACTAGGAGGTATAATTACAACTAATGGAATAAAACCAACATAAATAAAATAAAATTACTAATTTAATATGCCCCAATTAAGGGGTAATGAGCCAATATTAGGGATTAACATAATAGGTGGTACATCACGTAGTTCCTCACGGTTAAGGAGTTATGAGTTCATGAAGAAGGAAGCTCTAAAGAATGGTTAAGAATCCCCTAAACGGTTATAACAAGATATTACAAGTCATTGATTAAGGTTAAAACAATTATAATAGGTCGGCCTAAAATTTAAGGAAAGAAGTCACTTGGAAAAGTATAGATACACCTGAAGAAGCCTCTCATCTTTACACATACAAGTTTATTGAATATCTTCTATGTGAGCAATTGATCTATTAGAGAATCTGAAACAATGAATATGAGGCAGCGAAAGAGTAAGGAGTGCAAATGTTTCGGTATTGCATAGGAGAGAGAGGGTTTTTTTATAAACCCTAATTTGGCTGACCCCAGTGGATCAAGCTACTGGTGTCCCATGAGGCACCCCCCTGGGTTGTAAGGTCCTCATCTTACGAGGCCCCGCTAGTTGACTGATCTTAGTCCCACAAGGAAAAGGAAAAATTGGGAGGATGTTTGTACCAGGTTGTTGAGGCTGAGAAAGAGTTACAGGTCTAAAATCTTGTGTATCGAGTCATCTACAATTTTAAAGGTATGTCTATATGCATTTTTTTAGGGTTACATGTTGGTGATATTATGGTGCATGATTGAGGCATGTCTTTGGTATCTTGTTGAGACATTGGTACATGCTTTAGGAACATGTTATATGCATGGTATGAGGCATATTTTGGTACATGTATGAGTTATATTTCTTAGTGACATTGATGCATGTTTGAGGCACTTCTTGATGAGGTTATGGGACATGTTTGAAGTACATACATTGGATGTTGTGGTAGATGCTTGAGGCATGTCTTGGTGATGTTGGTACATGTTGAGAAACATGTTGGTGATGTCATGGTACATTTATTAGAAGCATATTTTGGCTATCTTGGTATCCGATATGGTATATGGCATGGTGATGTTATCACATTCTTGAGGTACCTCATTGATGATATATTATTGTATATGGTGTATGGAATGATTGAGACATATCATGAGTGATATGGTATATGGATGAGTAACATCGCATAGTACATGGAATGGTACATGTTTTGGTGCATGGTTGATGTACATGGTATGGTACAGGTTCTGGTACATGGTCGATGTACATGGTATGGTATAGGTTATGGTACATGGTTGATGTACATGTTATGGTACAGGTTCTGGTACATGGTTTATGTACATGGTTTGGTGATGGTTTTGGTATCCATGTGAGTGGATCTAATTATAGTTGGTTGTTGATGATATATTAGTGATAGTGATAGTGATGGTGATAAGGACAATGACATGTTGGATGATTTGTTGATCATCAGTTTCAGGTTGATGTGACAGTGATAGTTACAGGTTGATGTGATAATGATAGTGACAGGCTGGATGACAAGTTGATTAGAGGTTGATGAGACAGTGGAAATAACAGTATCATTGGCAGTGACATGTTGATTCTACACTCATATTTCATGGCGAAAGGATGCAACAAGGAAAGGGGGTTGTATCCTCCTTCTGATTGGTGCCAAAGAAATCAAGGAGTTGTAACTTCCTTCAGGTTGGAGCCTATAGAGTAGGGGGTTAGAGTCTCCTTCCATTTGTAGCTGGAGAATTGAGGGAGTTGTAGCTTACTTCAGGTTGGATCCTATAAATAGGGGTTGGAGCCTCCTTCTAGTTGGTGCTAGAGAATTGGAAAGTCTATGCTTCCTATGAATGTATTATTGATATATATAAGAAAACATTATGTGGTTTTCTCCCATTTTGGTTTCCACATAAATTCTGGTGTATTGTGTATCTATGGTTGTTATTATGCATGAATGAATAATATTGTTTATGATGCAATGATATACTAAATGCATAATTGATAAACTATTGAATATTGCTGATAAAATTGAAGTTTATATGTAGTATCATTGAATGTGATAAAAAGTGCTCATATCGATTCATGCCCCCCCCACCCCTCTCTTAGTATTCCAACAAATTCCAGTGCTTCATCTTCAATAGTATTCGAGTCTTTAGAATAAAAAAGAGGTAGGGTAATAGGAAATATCTTTAACTAGCACAACCACATTAGTAAAAGTGGTGGATTTACACTGATAGATGGAATTATCAACCACTTTTACTAATATTTTTGTCTTAGTCTCAATTTCAACCACAAGATTAATTTTCCAAAGCAATTAGACCCCAATTTTATAAAGGTAACAATGAAATGTATGTGATATTTTTAAATACAATTTATTTTCTAAGGCAATTAAACCTCCAATTTTTTTAAAGGTAAGAGTAAAGTGTATGTAATCCTTTTGGATACAATTTAGACATAAGTTCATACGAAAGAAGGGAAGGTGAAATTTATGTGATGCTCTTTTTGGACACAATTTCAACATGTATTCATTACAAATTACTAGAAATGAAAATCACAACTTCAATCAAGTATTGAAGATAAGTATATGGGAGATTGATGGTTGGACTTGTAGAGGAATATATTTTGTGCAATTTAGGTTCCAATGTATACATTGGGTTGTATGTTAGTTTAGTTTAATGAGTGATGCATTATTGGTTACGATTCACATATAACAATATTTATAACTAATAAATGGGGGAGGTTGGAGGTTAATACGATAGGGATTCTCTGAGTTGAAGTTATGAAATTTAGTATTAATATCACATCATCATTTAATATCATATGTTAATAATTTGTAAGATTTACAAATCTAATATGGTTTTGTATTCCAGTGCTTAGCTAAATGATAATATCTTCTCAAACCTCGAAGGAGGATTGTAATATGCACAAATCTAATAGGTTTTGGATTCTCAACGCTTATGTATATTATATTAGCTTCTCAAGATTGAAAGCTTCGTAAGATTAGGAAATCTAATAGGGATTTGTATTATGAGAACTTATCTATATGATAATAATGATTAGGTTGCATAATATGAAATAGTAATGGAGTGAGATTTATTGGTTATTTAAGAAGTGTTGTATGTGCATGGGAAACTACTTGATTTTTAATCCCTTCACAACTCACAAGAGATTCAAGATTTAGATGAAAATGACGTATAATGGACTCTAATTATATATAACCACATTGTTGGTGAGGATTCACATATAAATGGATATATCTATATGCAAATGCTCTAGCTTCAATAATGAGAACAATAAATAATAATAATCGGTGTTCAAGCCTAAAAACAATAAATAATTCTCTGGGTTTGAACCTGAGAACAATAAATAATAATAATTTGGGTTCGATCCTAAAAACAATAAATAATAATAATCGGTGTTCAAGCCTTTGGGTTTGAACCCGAGAAGAATAAATAATAATAATTTGCGTTCGATCCTAAAAACAATAAATGGTCTGGGTTCAACATATATTATTTTATAATCTTGTAATAATATGGGTTGAATAAATTAATTACATAGTCGCAACCAAGATGGATGTAATGGTTGCAAGGATTATTGCTTGAGGGAGACCCATAAAATTCAATACTTGTACGATGCATCAAAGTTAGGTTTTGATAATGATTTCTATTTCTTGGAAAATATAAGATCGAAATATTTAAAAGACCTTACTAGACTACCTACCATCCATACGACGAATTGTTTCTATGCATCACTATAAGAAATAATTTTACTATATCCGCTCCGTTGGTTTGTTGGGTTGAATCTAAGCTGACAAACTAGTGGTACAAAAACTCCTCATGATATTTTGGAAGTACTTCTCTACATAAATTTCTTGTTGGAAAAAAATGTTCATGGGAAGGCTTCAAAGAGGTTTCAATTGATCTAGGTGGATATCGGTGGCCACCCACCTTTTCCAACTAGCTCAAAACAGTTTTCTGTCAATTTTGGCAATTTACTATTTTTAGAAGTTTTTAACCTCCGAGGCCATTTTGAGGGCCTAAATGAAGGTTTTTTTGGATTGAGTTTCTCAATGATAGCCAAAGGCTCTTATTGATCCCCCAAAATTAATCTCCTAAACGATACCTTTCCAACGAGTTATCATCCGCCCCAAACGGAGATCGTATGCCAAAGTTACGCCCTCGGGAAGTTGATACATCAAACTCCCTGAAACAGGGTCCACAAAACTGTTGAATTTTCATCTTCTGGGGTTAGGGTTTTGGATTTTCTTTATGAAAAAAAGGCCTTTGGAGCCTCATTGTAAAATCTTCTTCTCACAGATGTGAGTAGCCATCACATCTCTTCTCAGAGTTAAGCTGCCACCATTCTAGCGAGTCTTTCACTCTGTATTTTTACAGTCTTCGTACATTTTCGCTCATTAATAGAAAATTATGTATTAATGTATCTTTTTGTTTATGGTTGCATCTCTGATACATTTCTGTTATATTATTGGATATCCGAGATATCTTTGTACATTGCTTTATTATATCTCCGCTCTCGTTTCCTACCGAAAATAATCTGGATTAGTGGTATCAGAGCAGGCTGCTCTTGATCATTTTTTTTTCAGTGCATGTCCTCAACAAGGTCCAACTATATAAAGTTGGGTCTTGATCTTATCTATATTGAAGACAATCTCTCTCACATGCCCAAGAAACCCTCCATGGCAGAAGAAAAGAAAAATGACGGAGCAGACAATTCTATCAATTTGTTGCTTGAGAAAGCTCTCATGCAACAAAGGGACGAAATGATGGATATTTTTTTCCACATCCTTCAATGTCTGCCGATAGCAATAGACACATCTTTATCAAACAACCACTTTTAAAGAACCTCTATTTTCAAGGTATAGGTTAATTTTGATATTCCCGTATTTGAAGGTTCGATAGATGCAAATGCCCTAGACAAATGGTTAAATATGCTAGAAGGTTATTTCTCTATTCACCATTTTTCCGACAGGGAAAATATCACCTTCTCACTCCTTAAATATCTCTCCTATGTCAAACATTAGTGAGAAACTTACTGGGAGAAAAGTTCCACAAAAGAGTCTGAAATATATGGGGTCGATCCCACCTAGGATTTTTTTGTGGACGCGGTAAAGGAACATTATTACCCTGTTGGAAACTATGAGGACCAGTATATGAGATGGGCCAAACTACGAAAAGAGAGGGGCCAAGTAGTTCCAGAGTTCACCAATACCTTCCATACCTTGTGCACCAAGATGGGTGTCAAATAATCCGAATGACATTTGGTTATAAATTCCGTTGGGCTCTAAATAGATACATCCAAACTGAAAGGGATTTTTTGGACATCTCATCACTCGGTGCTTCTTATCGATATGTTGTTAAAATTGAGCAGAAATTTAAGCACCGGAACAAACGGGACTTCGGGTTTGCAAATCTGCAAGAACCAAAGTATGACAAAGACGGCCCTAACAAACAGTCTCTCGAAAGCCAGTCCAAGCCATAGGAAAAGAAGGGTCACGAGAAGACAAAGAAGGACACCGAGAAATGGTGCGATTTCAACAAAATCTCCTGGCACAATGCCGATGAATGTCCCTCAAAATAGTAATTGGTGGTCGAAATCAAATACAAGGAGCCGAACCCTGATTTAGAATCTGATTCGGAAAATATTGACAAAAGACAGATCATCAATGCAGACCCCACTACTATTGTCGCAAACGCATCAATTCAACTAGAAGAGCCTACAGATCCTAAAAAGAGGGAGCATCTTTTTCATTCACAAATGTGGGTGAAGGGGACCCCACTACATTTTGTTGTTGATAGTGGAAGCCAAAAAAACCTCATCTCAGCAGAGGTCGTCAAACAATTGAGATTGTCGACAATACCACACCCACATCCATACAACATTGGGTGTCTTCGTCAGGGATGATATCTTTGTGTCAACCAGGAAAATATGAAAGCATCTTTAACTTATGGACATAAGATTAAGGTTTTTAATTAAAAGAATAATTAATCCATATATTGTTAATATCGATGTAAATATTTATTAAATCTCTATGCCTCCTCACAATCTTCATTCAAGTCTATTATTCATTTTTGTAAAATTAATGTAGTAATAGTTTTATGAAGATAATGCACATATAATTCACAAATGACTTAATTAGGTGGAGGCTTTTGATTATCATGGAGGAAATAATATATTTGGAAAAATTGGGTATTAAAATCTCATATCGATTCTCCATATCGAATATGCGTAGATTTTAACCTTGTACAATATTTACTGCAAACAGATTTTCAGTAAAAGAACAAAAAAGATACAATGGAAAATACAAACATTACATAGAGATTTTTCCCATGGTAACCCAAACCGGGAAAACCAACATATTCTATATTCATTCATAGTGTTACATTGTTTACAATAAAATATACATATATGAGCCAGTGACATCCAAAACCCTAACCCAATGACATGGATTAGTCAACAACCCTATTTCCTTAACCGGAAATAGAAAACCATCGGCAAAGAAACCATGTGCCGGAAAACCACCTAAATATGTGACACGTTTCCCGAGGAAACCTAGAAATAGAAACCATCGCAAAGAAAACTACAAAATGAAACCACCCCAAATATGTATACTTTCCCAGGAAATAAATTTTTTTTTTCTCGAAAGCTAGTGACTCCTGAACCCCCACCTGCTAGCTTCCATCAACAACTCTACAAGAATGCATACTGCTTACCAAAGCAAAGAATATAGCATACCCAAAAATATTCATTATTTCATCAAATTCTTCTATAACTCATCCACCTAAAAAGTTTCATTATAAGCATTTCCAAATATTATTTTAAATTTAGACAAGATTTGGATTGTTAAAATAGGTAAGAAATCATACCAGTTTGAGACTTTACCTTTCAAAGTGAACATAAACAACCTACATACTACATCCTCATGAAAAATATTAAGCAAACACATATTTCTTGATATGTTCAAACAATGTTATTCTCCCTTTAGAATCAAACTTCGACAGGAAATCAAATACATTTATGGGGAAGTCATGCAAAGGTCCTTACAATCCCAACACAATATTTACCTCCCATGAAGAGATTTTGGAAAGAAACATAAAAAAAAATGAACACATTACATAGTACATCTCTCTCTTCACCAAATGAAAATAGAGCACAAAGGAGGCCCTATGAGAAACAAAAATAATGAGAGATATTGATGGAGGTGAGGAATTACATCAATGATGAAAATAGAAACCAATGTACATCATGAATCCCACTATGTGAATAAAACATAGTTACCAACTTAATGAGAACTGCATTCAAACTATAGAATCCTTTGGCCCAAAATACTCATATTTTGCATAAAAACATGAAAATCAATCCCCAATTAAAAGTGGTGATACCCCACATCACCATTTTTCTAACGGGGTCAAAATTACAAAATAAGTTCTAAAATTTAAAAAAAAATATTAAAAAGTCTAAAAATTTAAAAATCGAAAAGAAAAACTTAAACTAAAGAAAATCTAATGTTAATAAATTATAATTTTAAAATAAACATAAAAAAAAATGAATACAAAATATATAGAAAAATATTTAACAAATATTAAAAATGCTTAACAAATTTTACTATTATAAAATATATAGAAAATATTTAGCAAATACTAAAATGCTTAACAAATTTTAATATTAAAATAAATTAAAGTTAAAACCAATTGATTCACATATAAATGTTTCATCAATATACAATTTTTAATGTAAGATTTATAGAAACTAATTATTAAAATAAAATTATATATAAATAAATGCAAATTTTTATAAAACCAAAACTCAGATTTTAAAAACAATATTATCATGCTTAACATATTTTATTTTAAATGAATTTTAATTAAATTAGAAATTTTAATTTCAAATTCCACCCACCAAAGGCCTCTACTAAAAATCTAATATTTATTAAATTTTAATTCCAAAGTGTAGAAAATAATTTAGGGAATGAGAATATTAAGATATTTGAATAACAACATGCCCTCTGTGAAGGGATGAAAGAGTCCTAACGTGACCACAACCTTGCGATGCCCCTGTGGCTCTCACTTCTATATATATATATATATATATAGGTATATATATATATATATATAAACTATATATCTAGATTATATAAACTATATAGATATACTGATAAGACTGATAAGACTAAGGTCAAGGACACAAATCCAATAAGATCTCTTATGATACCTTGTATATGACAACAACAACTTGGAGGAAGTGACTTCATACAAATATCTTGGAATTACTATCTTCACTAGAAGCTCAAATTGAATTATAACATTGAGAAAATGATTATTGGGGATGGAAAGCTTATTACTTGTTTTAAAAACAAATTGTAAAATCACCAACATTGGAGTTGGAATAAGAAGAAACTCCTCTTGAGACTCTTGTTACACCTCATATTCTTTATTGATGTGAAGTATTGGGTTGTAGTATCTCCTGAATCTTGGAGAAACATAGAGCAAATACAAAAGAATTTTATAACCCATAATCTCAAAATTATGAAATATGCCCTATCCCATCCCTCCTCCTCAGGAAATGCTTTCTCCCATCGAGAGCATGGCTATGACTAGATACCTAATGTAGAAGAACAAGTTAAACAACATGGAAGACAAGAGGCTACCTAAAATTGCTTCCAAATCAAGTCATAAGCACCATCGACTCAAGCGAGAATAGCATAAAAGACAATCTCTGGCCTTTGCTAAACTATTGGGGAATCATGGAAAGAAACCATTTCATTTAAAGATACTATTAAAAAACATCAAATCAAAAATTTAAGGAAAATGTGGTGTGATAAAGGGTTAGAGGAAAAAAAATAAAACAAGGTATTATAAATATGTAATCAACCCCTAATCTAGAAGATCAAAATTATCTATCCTGCTTTGCCAAGTGTAAAGAAAAAATAAGCATTAAGATAAGAACAAATTTCACTACGGAGCTCCATAGTGAAACTGGCATTGGTCAATTCCTAAAATGTCATGGATGAGTGAGTGTGTCACTTTTGTGACACTAAGAAGGTTATTAAAAGAACTTTCTCTTAGATTGTCCAAACTTATACCCATATTAGATCTCATTTTCTAAATATCGATCACACTACCAACCATCCTAACCTCCTAACTCAACAAAAATAAGGTGATTCGAAAAGTTTCTCCTAATTAAAGATTTTCGAGCATAGAAACAAAATTCTAAAGAATCACAAGTAATCACTTCTAATCCCTTACCCTCTTAAGGAATGATAGACCAATTAGGTCTTAATAGACATTAATCATCATAATCATCATAATAATAATAAATATTATATAAGAGAACATGTGTTTCAGAGGTCACAAGTTCAACCAAGAGGGGTAGATCACATGAGGGGGGTCCCTTGTCCCACAAACAAGGAGGTCTCATACACCAATTTGGTGTGGCTTGACCGTGACCTTTAAAAATAGATTATTATTATTATTATAAACTATATATATATAGATTATAAAAAAAAAAAAAAAAAAAAAAAAAATTTATATATATTATATAAACTATATGGGTAAAATCATGAATTTGCACATTGCGAGTTCGAACAGTTCCAAAATTGTTTATAAATTTTCACCAAAATGTTGTTAGGATTTTTTGGCCAAAAATTTTCATGTCAAATTTAACAAGGTCTCAAAATTCGTGTACAATGTTTGTTGGATGAATTATTCGCAGGTATATTTAGACCCAAATCTTAGTTTTAATGAATTCCATTAAAACTAGGTTTCGTCCAAAACTTCTGAAAATGAGACTCATATGGTGAGTGCAATCTCCATCTTACTTGATCTTTTGAGGTAGTAGACTCCTACAAATTCTCAAAATTGAGTTTGAGAACTGATACCAACATTTTTAAAATTGAATCTACTATTAGGTATAATTTGTTTTCATTTTCACTTTGTTTTTATCTAATTTATTTAATTTTATAAAAAATCAATGCATAATATTTTTAGGTGAGATTATGATTTGGTGAAATGAAAATCCATATCTCTAAAAATACACAACGAAAATTATGGAAAATTTATATTCATAATTGTTAAATTGTTCTTTTCAAAAGTATATATTTAGATTTTACTTTTAAGTCAAAATTAAGATAGATACAAGGTAGAGAAATTAAGTAAAATCCTAAACGTTTTCATCTTGGTGAACTTAAAAAATGGTCAACTTCAAAAAATTCTAGAAATTATAATATTATTCAAAATTATATATAGAGAAAAAATAGAGTCTCCTCAGAGATTGTAGTATATTCCATTTCTTAAAAACATAAGTTTAATAATAGATACATTGTTGTGGAAAACAATAACTCATTATCATTCATTTCATGTTTAAGGAACACACCGTTAAACAATTGTCAAACTGACATATCAAATCTCATTAAAAAAAATTGAAAATAATGTCAAGCATATAAATAAAATTATTCACAAGTTTGTTTTTACTATAAAGTAAAAACAAAACTTGTGAAAAAAAAAAAAAAAAAAAAAAAAAAAAAAAAAAAAAACAAGCAAAAGTGTTACCCATCTTCATGATTTTACCCACATATATAAGCCGAGCCACAGCAGTTGCTAGCCTTAGACCAAAGGAGCTTCCAGTGACATTCTGGCTCTCACTTATATATGCCAATATATTATATAACTATATATAGTTTATATAATATATATATAAACTTTATTTATTTATTTTAATTTTTTATAAATTTAATATAATGTAATTATTATTATTATTTTTTATATATAATTTTGGTTTTTTACTCTGCCATTTTTTTTGGTTTTTATAATAAAAAATTATTTTATGATTTTAATTTTAGGTTTTTATATATTCTTTTTGTTTCCTTTTTGTGTTTTTAAGTTTTTGCTAAGTTTTTGGCCATAAATTTATTTTTAATTCTCTTATTTTTTTCATTTTCCCTTAGTTTTTATAAATAGTTTTAATATTTGTTTTGTTTTTTCTATTTGGTTTTTTAAGTTTTCCCTTTATTTTATTTTTTATATAAATTTGTTTTTCTTTTTGATTTTTTTATTAATTTTTAATGTTTTTTTTTTCTTTTTTTTAGTTTTTAATTTTATCAAAAAGAAATTTAATTATATTTGTTTTCAAATATTCAAAATAGTGTTATTTTAGTACAATTATTTTCTATGTATTGAAGTAAATAATGAAAATAATGTGTTAAAATGATGTTTTTACTACATTTTAAAAGTATGGAACAATAAATGAATTAAGAAGACACACTACATTAAAAATCATAATTTCAAAAAATAAATGGAACAAAATATTTATAAGATTGAGTGAGCATGGAGAAAATTAGAAAATTTTTAAAATACATGAAAAACAAGAGCATTTAAAAAAAATAATGAAACATTGTGGATCAAAAATTTAAAATATCAAAAACCTACCTAAAAAGGGAGGGGGGTGCTACCCATAGCACCATTTTAAAACAGGTAAATAACTGATTCTAAAAAACAATAACTTTGTAGAGTTTTCGTTAAGTTGGTAAGTATGTTATAAGTGTCTTGTCATCAAACACAAGGGAAACCACTCGGGCAACAACAAATGTAACCAATGATGGAATGTTATCTATTGAGTGCAAGACAACCTACCAATGATCAAGTAAAACCCAAGATACTATTAACTCTATGTCTATTTCTCGGAGAAATGTACCACAATCGATAGGAGAAGAATTTCTAATGAAAAGGAAATAGTGAGTCCTCCCACACAAGTATGAATAAAATATTATTATGACATTGAAACTAATAACAACTTAAGTTTGACATGGACAATCAAGAAATTTGAGGAATGGATAGCACAGGAAAAAGGACATCCATTGAACATAAGCATGACATAATGGTGGTTTGGCAACAAGCATACACCAAAAATAACCAATGATATAAATATGAAATGAAAGAGGAATTAATATACTCACCATAATGATTGGAAGAGTAAAAGACTCAAAATTCATGGTTAGGTCCTAATAAAATACTAAGACCCAACTCTTAGAGAATAGACTCAAAATTGGTGCTTTTTTCAAGGGTGCCATAATTGGATTTCTTCCACATATACAAGGATAATATAGATCTTGATCCTTTCCCCATGTAGCAAAGGGGTGAATGGTGATAGTAAGATGTAATGGAGATGTATTTGTGCACATTTTTTTTATGATTATTTGACATGGGTGACATTTCTTAACTACTTCCATACAATCTTTGAAAATTGAAGGATAGAAATATTTTTCATGCAAAATTTCTAAGTTGTTACCAACCTAGAAAGATGAACACCACAAGCTCCACTATGAAAATCATTAAGAACCCTTTCAATCTCCTCATGGATTAGGCATCGACATAAAA
Source organism: Picea sitchensis (assembly GCA_010110895.2). Classification (NCBI taxonomy): domain Eukaryota; kingdom Viridiplantae; phylum Streptophyta; class Pinopsida; order Pinales; family Pinaceae; genus Picea; species Picea sitchensis. The sequence continues at coordinate 79,805 of SNQJ01S0022756.1, forward strand.
TGGGATCAACCCTTCAACAATAGAACGTGTCATTGATGATGAGGTATCTATTTCATGATGGTGAATGCATTGGTGTTCATCATAGGAGAGGCAAGAGGAGAACCTTTGAGTTTGGAGATATATTATGATGTGTTTGTACGATGGGTCACTAGAGGCAATGAGGAATAAATTCTTATCAGTTAATTATTCCAGTTCAAACTATTCTTCATTGTCTTCAGGTAATTACGACATGATCTCTGTGAAATCCAAAGATTTGTTTGATTTACCGAATGCAAATTCCAAGTCCATTTCCCACAAAATCACAATCCACAATAATTAATAAAATGAAGTGTGTGTGTGGGGTGTGTGTGTGTTTGTATTGGGGGGAGGGGGGTAGAGAAGTGGGATATTTATATTAAATCAAAATATAATAGTAATATAATACTTGAATGTATCGTTTCCACCTTCTTCACTAGAATCTAGGTTCCTCTAAACTAGACCACTTAAGGATCACAACTTTTCCTCGAGATTCTTTCTATGTGTGAATGTGAAAATCCCAATGATTTCCCAACTCTAAGCAATAAAGAAAAGTTCTGAATTAGGGGGATTTTGAATGAAGGGAAATGATCATAAAATTCCAAGGAACATCTCTACTAAAATGCTCCAGCATAAGCATCCTTGTAATGATGAGTGCCCATTCTCCAACATCTAAAACCAATTTATACTCTTAAAAGTTGATTGAGTTCATTAACAATGGAATTTAGGGTTTCTTAAAAGTTGTTTGAGTTCATCAACAACGAAATTTAGAGTTGTAAAAATGTATGAAATGCATAAGAACCTTGCTTGAAAGAAAGGTGTGTATACATACTTCTTTCTTAAAAAATAAAAGCATAATAATAGTAATAATAAAACTTCAAATGGTTTGTGAAAACTAGGACTAAACAAACTTCAAAGCCATCTCAATCTCAAACAAGTTACCAATCCAATCTAAAGTGAATCCTAACAAGGAGTCCAAATATATATGGCATGACATAACAAGGAGTCCAAGTATACATGACAAGTTAAAGCATTATAAGCATGTTGATCCATACAAATGCTTAATAAATATTTATTTATATCAGTGTGCGATTTATATATGATGAGAAATGTATGCCTTTGCTTCTCACACGCTCACTTTCCACAAAATCCAAACTTTTGTCTTTTGTTTTCCTATTATCTACATGACCTAAAATACAATAGAAAAGAGAAAGGAAGCTTCTCATTCGTAAATTTTGGAAAATGCACATTTAAAAATAATCGGGATCTTTCTAAAAGATAATTTGAAATAATTTATTTAAGAAAATAATAAAATATAGATTTAAAAAAAAATCAAAACTATATCACGTAAACATTATCATTTATAAGTAATAAGGAAAATTTAGAATTTATCATTGGTGACTTTTTTTTTCATTTCTTTTAATGCTTTTAAGAGGAATGAAAATTACTTTTTAGTAAAAAAAAATATTCCCCTAGGTGGTTAATTTTGATTTTTTTTTAAAGAAGAATGAAAATTACTCCTCAGTAAAAAGTGAACATTCCGTGTATTAATTTTGCGAAAATTAATTTTACCCCTGCTTAGCTAGGAAACGTAAACCGAATAATTACCTTTGGATAAAAATCGAAGATGCCCATTTCATTTAAAATATAAAAGTATTGTATTCAAAGATTAAAACATAGAATAATTTACAAGCATCATAATGAGGCGTCATCCAATCAAAATGTTATTCGAAGTATGGTGAAACCTTTGGATCTTTGACTTTTTCTCGGACTTTAGTATAGCTTTGTGGAGACCAAATCTAAGGGTAATGGAATTTAAGCGATCCCAAGACTTTATTTAATCTTCTCGAGTGACCTTTATTTTAAGAAATCACTTTAACTTTTTCCTTTTACTTTTTTTACTTAAAAGAAAGTAAAAATTGAAAATTGTGTATAAAAATTGAAATTTGTGTTTGGAAAAAATCAAAATGCTACTTTGATTTTGAAATATAAACATTGATTAATTTTTTTAATGGGTCTTGTGAGGGGTTAGGGTCTAAGTTTGGATCAAATTTTTGCTCGATAGTAGTAGAATAAAAACTACATTTAAATAATAACAATAAGTGGGGCTGCGTAATGGATTCTTCCAATGGGTAGGAATGATTCCATTAGTGTGAATCCGTTCATTATGGCACGGTTTCAACGTCCCAAAAGCGGTCCATCTTCCCATAAATGTGTTTTCTAGCCATTCTGGAGCATCGTTCTAACGGTCGGGGCACCTCCAACAATCATATAGCTTCACCAGGGTGAAGTCTCATTTTGCACGGTCATGGTGTTCCGACGAGGTTCAAATCCTGCGAACTTGCCTCCTACGAGGTTCCAGTCTGTGAAGTATTCCATCTGTTCTTTGTAGCTTTTCTAACTTTGATTTCTTTTTATTGGTCTTCCTCGCCTTCTTCCCTGTAATCTAAGTCTCTCTAACAGTTTCTGGAATCCTCTTTCCATTCTTATTCTTATCTTCTCTTAGTGTGGTGACTTTGCATTGCTGACGTGTTCTCAAAGGGTTCGAAGTTAATACCCCTTCTCTTATTAATTCCAGGGTGGGTATTATGCTTTCTTGCATAGATAGGTCCTTCAAAACTTCTTGTGTTCTTTCAACCTCGACAACTAATTCTCCTTCCTTATGTTGCTTCGACTTATCTTCCCGTTCTTCTATTAATCAGTCTATTTTTCTAGCTATGAAATCCCTTAATTCTTCCTTTTTCTTTTCTGTAGCTTCTTCCTCTGCTTTCCTTCAGATTTGATCCTTCTCAATCCAATTCTTTCCTAACAGAAGTGGGAAAGGGGAGTTGTTCTCAACAAACTTAATGACTTCAAATTCCTCTTCAGTTTATGTTCCATGGATAATAATATGTACATAAGGTTATCATCTTTCCCTTAAACAAGCCTATCCTTCCCAATGAAGGTACCACAATAGGCTTTCCCAAAATTTCCCAAGTATCTTCTATCATAATATTCACTGGTGTTTCCTCATTCAAGACACGGTCTATGTCGAAGTCTTTTATTCTTGTACTTATGCGATGTTTTACTTTCAAGATCTCTGGTGAATTGACATCTTTGTAATTATTCATTTTTTCTTTCAATTGTGATAACATAGTCTGAGCTTTATTTGATTCTTTCTCTTTATGATTCTCTAACATGCTCTTAGTCTCTTGAATTTCTTCATAGTTTTCTTGTCTCATTTTCATCCTTTCAACTTTAGCAATCATCCTTGGACAATCTTGAACCTCATGACAAACAATTTTACAACAAAGACAAATAGGACCAGTACTAGGGAATTCCTTAGCAAGATGTCTTGGTCTTCTGCAGTTATAACATAGTGTCAATCCTCTTTATTTTTTATATGTTCCCCAACTGCTTCTATACTGCGCACTAGGATCACAGTGTTGGAACTGCAATATGTAAATATTCTTTCTAGGTTCCTACATCCACTTATTAGTCCAATTTTTTTTTCTATTCATAGGAATAACATATCTTTCTTCATTTCTATTATCTTTACTTAGATCAACTCTTTCTTCCAACTGCGCCCTAGATTTCAGACTAGGATAGAATCTATTAAACATACCTAAATTCATGCTTTCGAAACAAAAAATTTCACTTATATTACTCTTATCAAAGCACAGAGCTTTACCTCTTTTAAGATCTTACCTCTTTCTTCAAATCGGGTTTCTTTCTTAGCACATAGCTTCACAATTCAAGTAGAGCACTGCACACTACAGCAACAGATATACGCATAGATGTTCTCTTCAGTTCCCAACAATCACAGCTTCAGTCCCGGCAACAGAACCATTTGTTGGCACAGAGGCAGACCCAGTGTTCAACTCTAAAAACGCACCAACAAAACCCTAACTATTGGCCCTTTCGGCAACACCTGTGAAGTAGACGAAGTCTCACCCGAGGTATAAGAAGGAGGGGTTACAAGAATCAGGTGTCTGTAACCAATATGGGACACAAATTTGTGATAAAAACACTTCGTAGAGTATTCTAGCAACACTTAGAAGGTGTTATGAATTAGTTCATTAGCTTCATTAACACCGCAGAACAAACCCTAAGATAGATCGACGCAGTAACAATAAAGATTAAACACTTCAATCATTTAGCACATAACACTGAGTTAGATCTAACATTCATTCATTCTTAACACAACTAAGCACTAAGCATCAACAGATCTATCTAATATACATACTAAGAAAATCACTGAGTAGATTCATAAAATAACCAACAAAGCACAAAGAAAACCAAAGAAACAAGATATACATGGTTCACCCCAGTGTGGGGCTACGTCCACCAACTGCTTCATCTTCTCTATTATTCTTCAATCTCTTACATTCATCTACTCATGTGCACTAAGCCATAGAGCCAAGCTTCGCACCAGATAGGAGATCTGCGCACTACGCACTAGATCCTCCTTCCCAAAACTAGGTCAAGTCACAGAGCCAACTTCTCTATTGAGCACAAAGCCTTACATACGCATTATGTTGCACAAAACAACTCATAAATACTTGCACTTAGCCTCTTTTCCCATTATTCTCTTCTCCCCTTTCTACATTACATTCTTACTTATTTATATTTTTACAATAAGGCCTAATCATGGGTAAACCCATGGGCCGACATCCCATAACCCATTACAAAAACCCTAAGGAACCCCTTGTTGGGTTCACATAGCCTGCAAAATAAGTGAGATCCATGATCTCAGCTCCGCCTGGGCGCTCCATCTTCGACTAGCCCGTCTAAGTCCAAAAGTGGTCCAAACCTGACCAAGGTTTTCTCAAAACTTAGTCAAGGGCCAGCAGTGGGAGATTTGAGAACTGTGTGCTGAGAGTTCTACCATAAATTATTAACGGAATATATTGTCATTCATGATTACATAGGGAATATAACAACTCATTCATTTAGCACATTACTAACTACTAAAGACAAGAAAGAAACACATGCATTCAATCAAATCACATAGGTTTTACCGTGGTTCACCCCCCTCTGGGCTACGTCCACAAAGATTTGACTCTTGGCTCTTTTATTATAGTAGTTCTGAACTACAACACCGTGCGCTTTACAACTTTTCTCACTTGGGTTGAGATCTATTATGAGGCAGACTAGATTGCACTAGGCTCCTCAGCCTACGATCTAACCCTCAAGATCTATCCTCCTTAGTCCTCTCTATCTCAAAAACTTACAACCTTAGGTCATACAACAAAATAGTACATCGCATCCACTTCCTCATATCCATCTCTTCGCATTGCTCTCCCCCCTATGAGACCTAGGTATCTATATTTATATGTTTTTTTCTCTTTATCCATTACAATGCGTTGAGAAAACCCTAACCCTAACATCCTTAGGTCTTCCATGCATGCGCGCGTGTTGCTCTTCCTTCCAGCTATCGATTTACTCGTGCATGCCTTTTTTCCCAAAATCACCTTTCTTTCCGCTTTGGCCTACTTCCAACACTTGTTATTATAATATACAAGTAAGTTTCATAATCTGAAACAATAATGAAGTGGGTTTTATTGGTTATTTAAGATGTGTTGTATATGTACGAGAATAACTCCTTGATCTTTAATTCCTTTTCAACAAGAAATCGATTCAAGATTTAGAAGAAAATGGTGTATATTGTTCATTCTAATTTTATAATTTGGGTTTGAGTCTAAAAAGAATAAATAAAGTTCAAACCTGAAAACAATGAATAATAATAATCTTAGTTAAATCTTTAAAAACAATAAACAGTCTAGTCTAGTTCAACATCTATTATTTTTTAATTTTGTAATAATATGAATATCTATTATTTTTTAATTTTGTAATAATATGAGTTGAGTAAATATATAGGGACTCACCTTTGAAGACTTGATGACCATAAACTTAACAACTAAAAATTTAAACGAACCTATAATAATATGAGTTCAAGATTGAGAACAATAAATAATCGGGTTCCATATCTATTATTTTAATCTTGCATGTTGCTTTTTATACCTTATAGATGTAGAGTGAATTGTCAATAGCTACAAGGCTTCAGAGTTTACTATGGAGTTGGACATAATGAAATCTGTAAGGCTTTGGAGTTTATTCTACAGTTGGGTAGAATGAAATTACCAGGGCATAATGAAATTACCAGCATCTCTATGGGCATCACATCACAAGTAGGAAAATTAATGACATAATCACAACCAATATGGACGTAATGGATGCAAGGATTATTGCATGAAGGAGACCCATTAAATCTCAGACTCTCAGTACGCAGTATACTTCTGCGTAGTTCAATGCTCTGTTTTGTTCTAAAGTGTAATAAAACAACTTGCTAATACTAAACTTTATATTTTCTGAACATATGATAGGATTCAAAGACTTGAAATTGTTCATAGAGAAATCACATCAACACACAAATAAATGATGTATTACTGATTTAAGTGTTGCAGGTTGTATCATTGACTTGGTGTTGCGCATAGTAACAAAATGTACTAAAATGCAGGGCTTCAACTCCAACAACTTCTTCAGACTTACAGACACTGATCTTGTGCTCTCATAGCTTCCTTACAACCTTCACAATTGTTGCTTCTTCTTCTTCTCTTCTCCTTCTACATACACTCTACATCCTACTTCTTATAGACTCAGTAATATAAAGACTAAGACTGAAACTTCTTACAAAAGGTAACTGACTTAACCAATAAAGACAACAATAAATATGATTGATTTCTATCTACTCAATAGAGCTCGAGAAAGATTAAAGATTGGCTCATTAACTAACTCCCCTTCTTGTCCACTGACAAAAACTGAGTTTGCATAAACGTAGATCTCATGAACTAGAAACTTGCAGATTAACAGACTGACTATCTGACTAATTGACCGAGTCGGCAGAGACGTAAATCTCAACGACCTTTAATTATTATTTCCAACACTCCCCTTAATTATAAGTAGGTGGGATAAAAAAAAAAAATTACATCAAAAAATTGAATTGACATATATTGTCAAACATCTGTTACTACGTCGAATGCTAAAGATTTTGTGAAAATATCTACGACTTGTTCTTTAGACCTACAAAACTCTAAAAAAAATTCTTTGTTATTTACTAATTCTTTGATAAAATGATACATTGTATCGATATGCTTGGTTTTCCTGTGAAACACACGATTCTTGGATAACATGATGGATGAATTGTTGTAACAAAATGATGTAGTTGGTCCCTGTTGTTCCTGCAACAAATCTTTTAACATTCTTTTCATCCAAATTGTTTGTAGTTGCAACATACTCATCTTCTGTTGAAGAAAGAGTCACTATGGGTTGCTTCCTTGATGCACATGACACTATACCTATTCCAAAATTAAATGTGTACCTAGAGGTACTTTTTATGTCACCTATGTTGCCTCCATAATCACTATCAGTGTATCCAATAAGTCTGAAATATTTTGAAGTAGAATACATAATGCCAAAGTCTTTTGTTCCATTCACATATCTCAGAATTCTTTTTCCTGCTTTCCAATGGGATTATTTTGGATTTTCCATGAACCTTGAAATCAAGCTTACTCCATACATAATATCAGGTCTTCTTGTTGTTAAATACATAAGACTTCCTACCATTCTTTTAAGCGGAGTGGGATCCACTTTGGAGCCTTCATCTTCTTTGCTTAACTTCAATCCTGTTATGAAAGGTGTTGGGGATGCTTCGGAATTTATCATGCTGAATCTTTTCAAACTTTCATGTGCATACATAAATTGTGCAATAATATACCATATTTGGACTGGTGAACTTCAATACCGATAAAATGTCTCATAGGCCCCAAATCAGTCATTTCAAACTCATCCTTCATGACTGACTTAAATTCTTCTATGCAAAAATCACCTGTAAAGATCAAATCATCTATATATAAGAAAACATTTAACATGTTACCTTGTTGATTTTCTTTGATGTACAGTGTTGGCTCACATTCACTTCTTTGAAATCTATTCTATGTGAGGTAGGAATCTATGCAACTGTACCAAGCTCTGGGATCTTGCTTTAACCCATACATTTTTTTCTTTAATATGTACGCTTTGTTTTCTTGTCTTGGAATCTCATAGCCTCATGGCTATTCCACATACACTTCTTCTTCTAAATGTCCATTAAAAAATGTTGAATTTATGTCCATTTGGTAAACAAACCATTTTTTTTGTGCAACAATGGCCAACACAATTCTGACTGTGTCCATGCACACAATTGGCGCAAATGTTTCATTAAAATCTATTCTAGGTTGTTTTATGAACCCTCTTGCAACTAACCTTTCCTTGAGCTTCTGCACATTTCATTTTGCATCTTGTTTGGTTTTATAAATCCACTTGACACTTATCACATCCTTCTCTTCAGGTACACCTACCAATTTCCATGTATTATTGTTCTATATGATATTAATTTCTTCATCCATGGCTTGTGCACATACATCATCTTTGAAAACTTCTTCAAAAATTAATGGATCATCTATTTTTCAAAATAGGGAAAAAAATTGAAAATGAATTTGTTGTGTCAACATTATAAATGTCGCACAAACTTCTTGGCTTTCTTGGTAACAAACTTGCTAATGTTGGATCTGGAGATGTAGAACTACTCTGACTGCTCGCTAGAGTTTGTTGCACTCTAGTTGTGGACTGTGCACCTGTTGATCTCACTGGAGTAGTTTGAGCTAGGATCTATGTCACAGTTCTAGGAGTGGAAGGTACTGCTCACTGAATTGTACATGGTGTATGAACCACTTCTTCTTCCATGTCTTCATGAACAATAACATTAATAATCTTAACTATCTTCTCTACACTCCCATCCCATGCTTCATTTTTCATGAACTGAACATCGTGGATAATTATGAATTTTCTTTCTACAAGGTCATATGACTTGCAACCTTTTGAATCTTTAGAATACCCAACAAATATACATTTTTGTCCTTTGTTGTCCAAATTCTTTCTCAGCTCATCTGGAACATGTGTGTATGTGACATAACAAAAATATTTTAAGTGCGCCACATTATCCTTCATACTTGTTCAGGATTCTTGAGGAACTTTGTTCTTTACACTCTTTGTCGTACATCTATTTATGATGTATACTGCAGTTGATACTACCTCAACCCAATAATCATTTGACAAATGTTTGGCTGTCATCATATTACACGCTATTTCCATGATGGTTTGATTCTTTCTTTCTATGACACCATTCTGCTATGGTGTATATTGTGCAATAAATTGCTTGTGTATACCATGAACTTTACAAAAGTTTTGAAATTCTCTTGACACATATTCACCTCCTTTGTTAGTTCTTATAACCTTGATGTAATAACCACTTTTCTTCTCCACGCGTTATTAAAACCGTGGAAAACAACCCAATGCATCAGATTTATGTTTTAGGAAATAAATCCATGTCTTTCTTGAAAAATCATCAATAAATGTTAGAAAATATGTACTGCCTCCTATGGATAGTGTTTTCATTGGTCCACAAATTTTTGAGTGTACAATTTCCAGTGGAGATTTTTCTCTATATGACTTGCCAACTAGAAATGATTCTCTATGTTGCTTTCCAAAGATGCATCCTTCACATATTCTTTCTGGTTTTTTAATTAATGGAAAAAATTTCACCATATCCTTTGTGTGTAGCAGCTTCAAACCTCCAAACTTAAAATATCCAAATCTGAAATTGCATAGCCAGGAATCATCATGTACTTCATATTGGAATGTTGTCTGCATCTTTGCGCCACTATCTTCTTCTTTCTTGGTACTGTGTGCACTAGTTTTTCATTCCTTGGAACTGCTTGCACTTACTTCTTTGCTTTTTGTTGTAAATACAGTGTATGGATGCACATTCACCGACTGTTTGCACTTTTTTTATCTTCATGGATGGCTTTAATGTCAATGGAAACATTTTGTTGCTTGTCATCTGGATTCTTGCAATAAGTTGATTTCTTGGATATCTTTCCATAATTACAGAATGATTATATTCCATGTATATTTTGTATCATTTCTATAACAACTATCCTATGCTCATTAAATTATTTTTCAGACCAGAAAGATAATATACATCAGGCATAACTTTTTGTTCTCCTTGTTTAGTTAAAATGTTTATATTTCCTTTTCCTAAGACAATGACTCGAATATATGTTCCAAGTGTAAATTTGATTTGGACCGACTTATCCAAACTAAAAAAAAACTCTAAGTTTCTTGTCATGTGATTACTACAACTTGAATCTATATACCATATGTCACATGGACTTTCTTGAGAAACATTGCATTCAACTAGGGATATTATAGGCATTACTTCAGCGTGCACCATAAACATAGGATTAGAGGGATTATTTGCATTGTTTGACTGATATTGACCTTACTTGTTCTGATTATATTGTCTCTTCCTGCACTCTTATGCATAAAGTCCATACTTTTTATAGTAATGGCATTGAATCTTTGATTTATCAAATTTATTATTACTTGACTCACTACTATTTTGACTTTGACCTCTTCAACTAGTTTTTCTAGGACTGCTGCTGCGTCCACCTCTAAAATAACTTCTTCCTTTGCCTCTAGAGTTAKCTCTCCCCCTTCATGACTTATAGATGACTGCGTGGAAAATTCATTTTCTAATGACATATTTGACCTATTCAATCTATGTTCATAATTAATGAGGGAAGCTTGCAGCTCATCTAGGATGAACTGACTCAGATCTTTGTTCTCATCTAAAGTCACAACAAGGGTATCAAATTTAGGAGGAAGACTCCTAAGTAACTTCTCAACAAATTTTATGTCCTCTATGGTTTCTCCATTAGACTTAATCTGATTTATCAGGACAATGAAATGGGTGTAAAATGAATCTACTGAATCTGAGTCTTTCATTGACAGATTTTCAAAATCTCTTCTAAGAATTTGTAGTTTTGAAGTCTTGACTTTGTCCATACCTTGATAAGAGGATTTTAATACATCCCATTCTTCCTTGGCTTGCTTTGCTGATGCAACTCTTGGGAGTATGCTCTCATGCATGGCTTGATGTATGTAAAACATTGTCTTTCCATCATTTTTTTTTAATCTTTCAAAGCATCCTTCTTATTATCTTGTGTGAGAGCATTGTACGCTACTTGTTGGTTCCACATAGCCATTATCGTCTATCTCCCATACATCTTGACCCAAAAATAACACCTTCATGGTCAAGGACCATAACTCATAATTTTTTCCTGTAAAAGTGGGAGGTTGCAGATTTGAAATAGAAGCCATGATTTCTCCTTTCAACAAAGATGCTACTCTTGAAACTTACTTTGATAAACCTTGCTATGATCAACCTACTTTGATCAACCTGCTCTGATACCAGATCTCAGACTCTCACCCTGCAATACACTTCTGTGCATCTCAATGCTCTGTTCTAAATTTTTCAAAACTTTCTGCGTAGTGACAAACTTCACTATGTTCTAAGTTTTTCAAAACTTTCTGCGTAGTGACAAACTTCACTATACATTGTGCGTTGTGTTAAATAAATGTGAAGCGCTATTTCTTTGCACGTTGTAATAAAAAAACATGCTAATACTAAACTTTATATTTTCTGAACATATGACAGGATTCAAAGACTTGAAATCATTCATACACAAATCACATCAACACAGAAATAACAGAAATAACTAATGTATTATTGATTTAAGTGTGCACACTGTATCACAGACTTGGTGCTACACGCAGTACTGAGCTTGTGCTCTCAGACCTTCCTTACAACCTTCACAACTTCTAATGTTTATTTTGCTCTTCTCCTTCTACATACGCTCTACATCCTACTTCTTACAGATACAACCTTCACAACTGTTGATGTTTCTTTTTCTCTTCTCCTTCTACATACACTCTACATCCTACTTCTTACAGATTCGGTAATATAAAGACCAGAATTGAAACTTATTACAGAAGGTAACCGACTTAACCATTAAAAACAACCATAAATATGAGTGACTTCTATCTACTCAACAGAGCTCGAGAAAGATTAAAGATTGTTTCATTACCTAACTCCCCTGCTTTCCCACCGACAAAGAAAAATCAGTTTGCCTAAACATAAAACTCAAGAACTAAAAACAACTGAGTTTGCCTAAACGTAGAACTCAGGAACTAAAAAATTGCAAACTGACTATCTGACTTCTTAGGTCGTGACCATCCATCCAACAGACTGGGTCCATGCGTTAGTGCATGGAAGAAATTTTCCCATATCCACTTTGATGGTCTCTTAGGTTGAATCTAAACCAAGAAAACCAATGGTATCGAAACTCATGATATTCTTGAACCACCTATCTTCACGGAAATTTCCTTTTGGACAAAAATGTTCATGGGAAGAATTAGCAGAGGTGTCAATGAAGCCTAAGATTTCCTCTATGATAGCTTGAAACTAATGCAGCCGGTCCCTATTTTCCAACGTTACCTGAACGTCCTCTGTGTGTGAGGTTCTCAAGCGTTATCACTCTTTAATCTTTGATACTCACATTTCACCCAAACGTGGCAATGAGGGGTTGTATACATATTAATCTTTGCTAATCATTATATTAAGTAAATGTGAAATAGTAACCCATTTAAGTAATGATAAATTTATGAATTGAGAAATGCTAAGAAGTTAATGTTTAAAATCTCAAACACCATGAAAATATTCCATATACCCAACATCATCTTTAATTTTTGATTTAAGATTGAGATTATCTGGCCATAAGATTAAGTTTTTTTTATGGGAAGCCTATCTGGCCATAAGATTAAATGCAAATGGCCCCCACTTTTAAATGCACACATGTGCCCCTGCCACCACCCTACTTGCCATTTAAAATGCACACTTCGCCCCTACTTTTAAATGCAGACATTAATACAGTATTTAGGGTTAGGGTTTCAGAGGCATGCATAGATTAGAGTTGAAAACCTTATTTTATTTTGTCATTCTCGTGCAATAGCTCCAACTTCTCACTAACATCTCCAATGTGTGAACCTCACCACTCTTACTACATACAATGTCAATTTCATTCATGCTCCTAAGTAGTCTCTATTTTGTATATGGACTGTTTAACCCAATGATGCCATCAACCACCGGATTTAGTTCACCTTACTTACAAATCATGTTTTCAAATAAAATATTCTTCACAACGATGGATCAGTAAATGTATATTATATCTTTGTTTAGTTGATTATATGTGGACAAGTCATTGATTCTAGAAGGTTGTGTTGCCATGTTGTTCCTCATTTCGTTGCTTCTTGTTTATCGTGTGTGACCTAATTTTAAGTGGAAGTCCCACTAGAGGGAGTGTGAGAAATAGCTCTCTTTGGCTCTGATGGTCATGTACATTGATACACATTTTAAATAAATTTAATTGCTCGACTATTGGTTGCATGAAGATTTTGTTTTGAGCTATTGAAGCCTAGTATTATGCATACATTACATGTATGCTTGCTTGCTTCATACAACGAGGATAACGAATCTTCACTTGTCGGTATATACATGGTAACGATTGCACGACATATCATGTCAATCCTACACTACTACTACTAGCAACAACCACTTTATAAAAGTGGTTGATATCGTTTGTTTATGTTCATCACATTGTGACATTTGTTTATGCTCATCACATTGCAACATTTGTTTATGTTCATCAAATTACGAAGAAAGGGTTATGTTCATCAGATTGCAACAAGGGGGCTATGTTCATCACATTGCGATCGACATACATGTTCTTCACATTCCGACGTCCGTAAATGTTAGTCAAAATGTGAAGTTACTATGTTTGGTAGATTGCAAGGTTATTATGTTTGACACATTGTGACATTTGGAAATGTTTGTCACATTGCGATGTCAGAATATGTGCATTACATTGCAAGGTGAGGAAACTTTCATCATGTTATGACAACAAGGTGATGGGTGATACATTGCGATATCTATTTATGTTCATCACATTGCAACGTTACTATCCACATTGCGACGATATGCCTATGTTCATCACATTGCAACACCAATTTATGTTCATCATATTGCAACGTTACTATGTTCAACAGATTGCAACGTTACTATGTTCGTTAGGTTGCAATGTTACTATGTTCATCACTATGCAATGTTACTACGTTCGACACATTGCAACATTACTATGTTCATCACGTTGTAACATCTGGTTTTTTTCATCAGATTGCAATGTCGGGGCTTGTTCGTCGCATGACAAGGTCGGTTTGTGTTTGACACAATACGAAAATGAAGTTTTGGTGAAGTTTAAAAAAACAAATCTAAGTGTTTCTTTTGTGAAAAAGAAATGAACTTCAATCTAATGCAATATATTACATATAAGGAAACTTAGAATCATACTTGTTTTAAGGACATTGATAACATATGATCTTGAACTGTAAAATCTATCCCTTCCAAATAAGCATATATAAAATTAGATTATGCATTTATGTATTCTGAGTTTAGTTGGGATTGTGATATTCCTTTGTGACATTTGTTTATGTTTGTCACAACATGATGTTTTTTTATGTTCGTCACAATGTGATGTTTTTTTATGTTCTTTACATTGCAACATTTGTTTTTGTTCGTCGCATTACGACGAAAGGGATATGCTAGTCAGATTGCAACAAGAGGGCTATGTTCATCACATTGCAATCGACATACATGTTCTTCACATTGCGACGTTCGTATATGTTTGTCACAATGTGAAGTTACTATGTTTGGTAGATTGCAATGTTACTATGTCCGACACATTGCAACTTTTGGAAATGAGCTTGTCATAATGCGATGTCGTAATATGTGTGTCACATTGCAACATGAGGAAACGTTCATCACATTGTGACAACGAAGCGATGTGTGACACATTGCGATGTCTATTTATGTTCATCACATTGTAATGTTACTATCCACATTATGGTGGCATGCCTATCTTTGTCACCTTGCAACGTCAATTTTTGTTCATAACATTGCGACATTATTATGTTCAACAAATTGCAATGTTACTATGTTTGTCAGATTGCAATGTTACTATGTTCATCACTGTGTGATGTTACTAGATTCGACACATTGCAACATTACTATGTTCGTCACGTTGTATTGTTTGGTTTTGTTCATTAGATTGCAACATTGAGGCTTATTCATCACATGAAAAGGTTGGTTTGTGTTTGACACATTACGAAAAGGAAGTTTTGTTGAAGTTTTTAAAAAATATCTAACTAAGTGTTTCCTTTGTGAAAATGTAAGGAACTTTGATTTGATGCAATTTATTACATAGAAGGAAACTTAGAATCATACTTGTTCTAAGGACATTGATAGAATATGATATTGAACTATAAAATCTCTCTCTTATAGATAAACATAAATAAAATTAGAGTATGCAATTATGTATTCTGTTTTTTGGTTTTACAAATTGCGATTATCAAGAAAACACAAAGGAAGGGGTTAAAATCTATGATGATTTATAATAGTAAAACATTTTGTGGTATTGTTTTTGTTGATATATTCATACAACTAACATGTTCTCGTACAACTATCATGTTCATACAAGGGAACTTTAGG
>SNQJ01S0022756.1:126536-147182 GCA_010110895.2 Picea sitchensis
CATCGGAACTCGGTATTTTGGGGTTTTGTGGGTTGAAGAGCTGAAATTTCAGCATTAGGATTTGCGAAGTTGCGAAGTCTGAGAACTCCAAAAAGGCGGGAAGTTCCATCGTGGGACCCGCGTAGACGACGTGTCAGCATTTCACCATTTTTTCATATCGAAGGATAATAGGTTGAGAATTTTGTCCCGAAACTCTCGAAGTCATGAAACCGCAAAAGAATCTGAGTCGTTCGCTGGAAGGAGGACACGTGTCGCAAGATCCTCTCTATTGTGGATTCAGACATCAGGGTTCAGAGAAGGAAGTCCTTCGACTTCACGAGTGGCAAAGTTGCAAGAGAATCGTAGTCATCCATCAGAATAGGACAGATGGAAGAGATCTAGGGATTTCACGAACTCAAAGGTTCAAAGGGTGAGAGCCCAAGAGTTAGGTGCTCCAAGTCGCGAAGTCGCGAAATCACGAGGAGCGAGGATAGTCATTGGATCCAGGTCACGGGAGGACCGTTAGATAAGAAACCCCATCACATTTCATGAATTTAGGGGTTAGGAGGTTGAAAGGAGTTGTTTTCGACATCAGAAGTCGTGAAGTGATGAAAGTCAGGCACGAGGAACATGTAGTAGAACCATGAAGTGGGTCAAGAAGTAGACCGGTGGACACACGTCACCTAGTGAAGAAGTAAAAAACCGTTGACCTCTCGCATCTCGAGGATTCGCAAGATAAGAGCATAAGAGCTTAGCCTAGCCAGTGGTCACGTGAGGAAGGCGCTGATAGAGGAAGAGATATACCCATTTCACGATCTCAGGTATCACGAGATTGGAGAGGAAGAGTCTGGGGTCACGACTCGCGAACTCGCAAGATTACGAGCTGTGAAAATGACCTGTGGATCAATAAATTATAGATTCCAGCGAGGAATCGAAAGGAGTCTCTTTGGCTCAAGGGGATAGAGAACGATCTTGTAAGTGGATGTTAGCCTGAGGGTCGATAGGTATGCATCAATGTGGTATCAGAGCTTGACTCTATTTGTATACTTCATATAGGGAAAGAGAGAAATAAAATCTCAGCCATGCCATCGAGAAGAAGAGACAGACAAACACCTGATTCGCCAGAGGAAAGAGAAATGCCAAGAGGAAGGGGTAGGTAGGTGCCAAATCCAGCCATGGAAAAAGAGATGTGTGACATACGTGCCAGACTCGAGGACATGGAGACAACACAAAGGCGCACAGCCAATGTTGGAGATGTCAGTGATTCTAAAAATGAAGATGAAGCTGGACATGAAGGAGAATAAGTTGCAGCAAAGGATGCAACAAATGAACACCTGATTAGGGTTGTTACAAGAATGGGTGCTAAGGAAAAAATGGATATTCTAGTATATGAAGGAAACCTGTATGCTGAAGAGATTCTAGACTGGATTAGAGCTCTGGACACATATTTTGACTATGAAGATGTCGAGGAGGACAAAAAGGTCAAACATGCTATCACAAGATTGAAAGGACATGTATCATTGTGGTGGGATGAGCTACAAGCTGACAAATGTTGCAAAGGCAAGCAAAAAATTAGGAGTTGGGATAGGATGATTGAAAATATGAAGGCGAAATTTATTCCCACGGATTACCAAATTACTCTGTTTCAAAGAATGCAGAATTTGAGACAGAAGCTGATGACAGTGAAGGAGTACACTGAATAATTCTAGAGGCTGAACATCAGGGTAGGTCATCGTGAAAGTGATGATGAAAAGGTTGCTAGGTATATGAATGGTTTGAGATATGACATTCAGGATGAGATGAGCATGATGACCATTCGAACGGTGGAAGATTCTTATCAGATGGCTCTAAAAGCTGAAGAGAAGCTGAGCCAAAAACAAGGTCAAAGAGGCCAAGGCAGAAGTCAGCGCAGAGGCAAATCAATTGCCCAGGATAGAAATCAGAAACCCAAGGAAGAGTGGAAGAAACCTCAAACTCAAACTGAGAGAGGTGGAAGCTCATAGAGAGGGCAGCATACCAAACAGAGAGGTCAATATGTTGATGGAAACATTTTTCCTCATACCAGAGGTAGAGGAAGAGGAAGAGGAAGAGGTGGAGTAGTGAAATGCTTCACATGTGGAAAGGTCAGACATAAATCTTATGAGTGTCTAGACAAAAATAAATACGGTGGTGAAACTCACATCGCCAAAGCACAGAGGTGGAATGTTGAGGCAGAGGATGTTGAAGGCGGAAGATCGATGATGATGCAAAAAGTTCTCTTAATGCCAGAGAAGGAGGTGGAGAATCCAGTGCAAAGGAACAATCTTTTTCGGACTGCTTGCAAAACCAAAGACAGAGTATGCAAGGTCATTGTGGACAGTGGTAGCATAGACAATCTCGTTTCTACAGAGATGGTAGAAAAGATGGAGTTGGAGACTATTGAACATCCAAGTCTATATAGAGTTTCGTGGCTACAAAAAGGACATCAGGTAAATGTCACTAAACAATGTTTAGTTGAATTTAAGATAGGAGGATATAACGATAAGATATTGTCTGATGTCATTCCCATGGATGTTTGTCATCTATTGCTGGGTAGACTGTGGCAATATAACAGGAATGTGATTCATGACAAGAGGAAGAACACATACACCCTAGAGAAGAATGGGAGAACTCACATGTTGCTTCCAATCAAAGAAAAAGAGGTGAAACAAGAAGTAAGCAACACTGTACTTCTCATCAGTGGGAAGGAACTTCTTATAGAGGTTAAGAAGAAGGAGGAACTGCAATTCATTGTGGTCAAGAAGCCTAAAATTGTTTTAACCAGTACAAGGGTAGATGATTTACTGGAAGAGGTTCAGAAACTATTGGAAGAGTTTGCTGCATAGTAGTGGATGAACTACCTCGTTCGTTGCCACCGATCAGAAGTGTAATTCATCATATTGATCTCATACCTGGAGCTAGTTTTCCAAATAAAGTAGTGTACATATTGATTCCATAAGAGAATGAAGAGGTCAAGAGACAGGTCCAGGACTTAATGGAAAAAGGGTTGGTTAGAGAAAGCTTAAGTCCATGTGTTGTTCCGACAGTGCTCAGTCTGAGGAAAGACAGAGGCTGGAGGATGTGTACTGACTCGAGAGAAATCAACAAAATAACCNCAAATTTTTTTCAAAGATTGATTTGAAAAGTGGTTATCACCAAATTCGTATGAGAGAAGGTGATGAATGGAAGACAACCTTCAAGAATAACGAAGGGTTGTATGAATGGCTTGTTATGCCATTTAGCTTAACGAACACGCCAAGTACTTTCATGATGTTGATGAACAAAGTCCTGAAGGATTTCATCGGAAAATTTGTCAATGTCTATCTGGATGACACACTGATTTTTAGTAAAACAGAGGCAAAGCATTTGAAACATTTGGCTACAGTGATGAAGAGATTACAGCAAGAGAAGTTGCTAATAAATATGAAGAAATATTCATTCATGAATACAAAGCTCATTTATTTGGGATTTGTTATTTCTACAGATAAGTTGAGGATGGATCCAGATAAGGTGGAGGTAATTAAGAATTGGCCATCACCAAAGAGTATATTTGAGGTGAGAAGTTTTCATGGATTGGCTAGTTTCTACTGGATTTCATCAGGAATTTTAGTGGAATTATTTCACTGATGATGGACCCAGTGAAGAAGAGACACAAGTCTTTTCACTGGACAGAAGAGGCTGAGAAAAGTTTTAATTTGTTGAAAAGGAAAATCATGGAACAACCAATTTTGGTGTTGCCCGATTTCAAAAAGACATTTCAGGTAAAACGTGATGCAAGTGGATTTGCAATAGGGGCAGTCTTGAGCCAATAAGATAGGCTGATAGCATACTCTAGCGAGAATTTGAATGAAGTGAAAGTGAAATACTCCACATATGACAAGGAGTTCTATGCTATTATTCAAGCATTGAAGAAGTGGAGACACTATTTGATTCCTAAGGAGTTTGTCTTATACAGTGACAATCATGCTTTGCAATTTGTGACTCAATAAGAGAAGTTGAATCAAAGACATGTTAAATGGGTTGAATACATGCAGAACTTTACTTTTGTAACTAAGCATATTTCTAGAACTTCTAACAAAGTTGTTGATTCTTTGAGAAGTAAATGTTTGTTGTTGTGGGAGTTCAGAGTCAAAACACTGGGTTTTGATGATCTCAGGGACATGTACAGAGATGATCCAGATTTTAAAGAGGCATATGAAGTAGCTTAGAATCCAATTCTCAGGGATAGGAATCAATGGACATAATACATGATCCAAGAAGGATTATTGTTTAAGGGTAATTAACTTTATATTCCAAAATGCTCCATGAGGGAAAATTTGTTGAAGGATAAACACAGTGGAGGATTGGCCGGACATTTTTCTCATAACAAGACATTCTCAAAGTTAAACGAGTCATATTTTTAGCCAGGAATGAGAGAAAACGTCAAAACATTCATGGACAGATGTATAATTTGTCAGCATTCAAAAGGAAAGAGGCAGAATGCAAGATTTTATCAACCGTTACCCATACCTGACAGGTCGTGGGATGCGGTAAGCATGGAATTCATATTGGGGCTGCCAAGAACACAAAGAGGGTTTGACTTGATCTTTGTAGTGGTAGATATATTTTCTAGGATGGCACACTTCATACCATGTTAGAAAACCAGTGACGCAACTCACATTGAGAATCTATTTTTGAAAGAGGTCATTCGACTTCATGACTTACCAAGGAGCATAGTTTCAGATCGAGACACCAAGTTCATGGGACACTTTTGGAGAACCTTATGGAAAAATATAGGAACAAACTTGTTTTTCAGTTCATCTTATCATCCTCAGACGAATGGACAGACATAAGTTGTGAACAAAATTTTGGGAAACTTGTTGTGGAGCTTGGTGACAGAACACCACAGTCAGTGGGACAATATTCTGCCACAGGTGGAATTTTCTTATAATGATTCAATCAACAGAAGCATAGGGCAGATTCCATTCTAGATTGTTTACGGGATGCAACCAAGAGGAGTTTTGGAATTGAGAGATTCAAAACATAATGCAACTAGGAGTGCTAGTGCAGAGGATTTCGCAGAAGAGATGAAGGAACTTCACAGCCAGGTAAAGGAGCGATTGCAGAACTCGAGAAAAGAATATAAGCACAGAGAAGATCAACATAGGAGAAAACTTCAATTTGAGGTTGGTGATTTGATTCTAGCACATCTGAGAAAGGAAAGATTCCCGAAGGGGACATATAACAAACTGAAGATAAAGAAGATAGAACCATGTAAGGTCTTGAAGAAATTTGGGGCAAATGCTTATGAGATTGAATTACCCGATGGGATCATAATTTCTTCGATATTCAATGTCTTATATTTGTACACATACAAAGCTGGAACAGACAGTGAACAAACAGAGGTTCAGTGGAAAAAACAGATGCCAGTTGCAGAGAAGCCACAGATGGAAAGCATATTGGACAAAAGAGTTAGTAAGAGGACTAGGAGAAAGGAATACTTTGAATAGTTGGTCAAGTGGAAGGGACATTCAGTTGAAGATTCCAGTTGGGAGAACGAAGCAGAGCTCCAGAAGCATGGACAGACCATGCGAGAGCTCATGGATATGATCCCATGAAAATTTCCAAGCAAGGGAGTATGATGCAGGAGCATCGCCAACGACAAGCAAGTGGAGGACAAGCGCCAACGCATTTTGGCACATGAGGAATTGTTTCAAATGTTTTGAAGTGGGATGTGCCAAACTTAAATGTAATAGTTAAGAAAGGTCGTACTTCTTGATTGTAATCATACCTTGAGTTTCATGCTCTCGTGTGAAGGACTAAGAGGCATTTATGCTAGTAAATGTAAGTAGGTAGCTTTGAATTCTTAGATTAGACAGTTTTAGGAGTGGAGGGAAAATGGATATAGACACCCTCACTTGTATCATTGTAACATTAGTAGAATAATCAAGAGAGCATAGGAGAGCAGAAGTAGAGAGCTGTGTAAAGTAGAAAAACCCATGTACAGAAGTTCTGGATTAATACAAAGATCTTTAGTTCAGACTCATGGTGTTCAATTGCTTTTTGTGTTTGTACATGTTGATTGATGTATGCTTGGTTACTCTCTATTATTCATTTTCTTTGATGAGTGAATGTATGATTTCATATTTAATGCCTAAAATATGAAGAGAGGGAGGGTAAGGAATGAGTTTCAATTGTTTCTCTATCTGAGCAAGAGTTTTCCTGGAAGCAGTGCAGTGAAATTGTCTGCAAGGTGTGCATTGACAGAAGTTAGAGTTTGTCTCTGGAAGCTCAGGAGAGATAACGTTGTTCTCATTCTTGCAGAAGTACAAGTTAAACACAGGAGCTGTGCAAAGTGTGCACTGGCTGAGAATATTCTCAGAGTTTGCAACCTGAGGGAGTTGTTGAAAAGATTGTTATCGCAGGGAGTGCACAGAGTCGAAGAGGTTCAAATACTTGGAAGTATTTAAAGAATTGTCGCAAGGAGTGTGTGCAGGAATTTTCCCCAAAGGACTCGAGGATTTTTCAATCAAGCTCAGAAGGTATAGGATCTTCGAAGCTGTCGAAGAAAAGCTCAAGAGAGATAGTGCCTTGAAATATTGGAAGAAGGCACAACAACATTGGTTTGCTGGTGGACAAGTTCGTAAAATCATACTTGTTCATTTCGCAGGAATCGTCAAGGAGAAATTAGACGGTCGGAATTCTCCGTGGAGAATTCACGAGGTTCTGAGAACCATCAGATCTTGCGGAGGAGAAAGAAGGTTACAGTGAGTATTTTTCTAAGTACAAGCTTAGGAGAAATCGGGCCGTAGGAATTGAACCAACATGGGTCGTTGGATCACTCACGAAATCTCATTTAGGTGTTTCATGAGTTGGAGAACTTAAAGTGTTTCCTCAAGATTCACGAGGTCACGAAAAGCGAAGTCCCGAAAGGGGAAAAAGGGTTTGTGTGGGCCAGTTATCGGTGAAGTACATCAGAACTCAGTATTTTGGGGTTTCGTGGGTTGAAGAGCCGAAAGTTCAGCATTAGGATTCGCGAAGTCGTGAAGTCTAAGAACTCCAAAAAGGCGGGAATTTCCATCGTGGGAGCCACGTAGACGATGTGTTAAAATTTCGCCATTTCGGCATATTGGAGGGTAAGAGGTCGAGACTTTTGTCCCGAAAGTCCCGAAGTTGCAAAACCGTGAAAGAATCTGAGCCATTTGCTGGAAGGACACGTTTCACAAGATCCTCTCTATCAAGGATTCAAACATCGGGGTTCAGAGAAGGAAGTTCTTCAACTTCACGAGTGGTGAAGTCATGAGAGAATCGCAGTTGTCCATCAGAATAGGACAGGTTCCAGAGATCTAGGGATCTCTCTAACTCGAAGGTTCGTAGGGTGAGAGCCCAGGAGTTGGGTGCTCCAAGTCGCGAAGTCACGAAATCACAAGGAGCGAGGATAGCCATTGGATCCAGGTCACGGGAGGACCATTGGATCAGGAACTCCATCTCATTTCGTGCATTTGGGGGTTCGGAGGTTGAAAGGAGTTGTTTTCGACATCAGAAGTCACGAAGTGTTGAAAGTCGGGCACGAGGGACACGTAGTAGAACCACAAAGTGGGTCGGGAAGTAGACCGGTGGACACACGTCACCTAGTGAAGAAGTCAACACCCGTTGACCTCTCGCGTCTCAGGGATTCGCAAGATAAGAGCACAAGAGCTCAACCTTTGAACTCGTGAAGCGACGAATAGCGAAAGGTGCTAGCGCTTAGCCTAGCTGATGGTTGCGCAAGGAAGGTGCTGACAGAGGAAGAGATATACCCATTTCACGATCTCAGGTATCGTGAGATTGGAGAGGAAGAATCGGGAGTCATGACTTGCGAACTCGCGAGATTACCTGTGGACCGATAAATTGTAGATTCCAGTGAGGAATTGAAAAGAGATGCTTCAGATCAAGGGGATAGAGAATGATCCTGTAAGAGGATCTCGGCCCGAGGGCCAATAGGTCTGCGTCAGTGTGGTATCAAATCTTGAATTTGTTTGTATACTTCAGACAGGGAAAGAAAGAAAGAAAATCTCAGCCATGCCGCCAAGAAGAAGAGACAGACAAACACCCGATCCGCTAGAGGAAAGGGAAATGCCAAGAGGAAGGGGTAGGCAGGTGCCAAATCCAGCCATGGAAAGAGAGATGCATAATATATGTGCTAGACTTGAGGAAATGGAGACAACACAGAGGCACACAGCCGATGTTGGAGATGTCAGTGATTCTGAAAGTGAAGATGAAGTTGGACATGAAGGAGAAGAAGTTGCAATAGAGGATGCAGCAAATGAATGCCTGATTAGGGTTTTTGCAAAAATGGGTGCTAAGGCAAAAATGGATATTCCAGTATATGAAGGAAACCTGGATGCTGACAAGCTTATAGATTGGATTAGAGCTCTGGACACATATTTTGACTATGAATATGTAGAGGAGGACAAAAAGGTCAAACATGTTGTCACAAGATTGAAAGGACATGCAACATTGTGCTGCGATGAGCTAGAAGCTGACAGATGTTGTAAAGGCAAGCAAAAAATCAAGAGTTGGGATAGGATGATTGCAAAGATGAAGGCGAAATTTATTCTCGAGGATTACCAAATTACTATGTTTCGGAGAATGCAGAATTTGAGATTGAAGCTGATGACAGTGAAGGAGGACACTGAAGAATTCTATAGGCTGAACATCAGGGCAGGTCATCGTGAAAGTGATGATGAAAAGGTTTCTAGGTATATGAATGGTTTGAGATACGACATTCAGCATGAGATGAACATGATGACCATCTGAATGGTGGAATATGCTTATCAGATAGCTCTAAAAGCTGAAGAGAAGATGAGCCAAAAACAAGGTCAAAGAGGCCAAGGCGGAAGTCAGCCCAGAGGCAAATCAGTTGCCCAGGATAGAAATCAGAAACCCAAGGAAGAGTGGAAGAAACCTCAAACTCAAACTGAGAGAGGTGGAAGCTCACAGAGAGGGAAACATACCGAATAGAGAGGTGACTATGATGATGGAAACATTTTTCCTCATACCAGAGGTAGAGGAAGAGGAAGAGGTGGAGTAGTGAAATACTTCACATGTGGAAAGGTCAGACATAAATCTTATGAGTGTCTAGAAAAAAAAGAAAGAAGGTGGTTAAACTCACATCGCTGAAGCATAGAGGAGGAATGTTGAGCCAGAGGATGTTGAAGGTGGAAGATCATTGATGATGCGAAAAGTTCTCTTAACGCCGGAGAAGGAGGAGGAGAATCCAGTGCAAAGGAACAGTATTTTTCGGACTGCTTGCAAAACCAAACAAAGAGTATACAAGGTCATTGTGGACAGTGGTAGCACAGACAATCTCGTTTCTACAGAGATGGTAGAAAATCTGGAGTTGGAGACTATTGAACATCCAAGTCCATACAGAGTTTTGTGGCTACAAAAAGGACATCAGGTAAATGTCACTAAACAATGTTTAGTTGAATTTAAGATAGGAGAATATAACGATAAGATATTGTGTGATGTCATTCCCATGGATGTTTGTCATCTATTGTTGGGTAAACTGTGGCAATATGACACGAGTATGATTCATGATGGGAGGAAGAACACATACACCCTAGAGAAGAATGGGAAAACTCACATGTTGCTTCCAATCAAAGATAAAGAGGTGAAACCTGAAGTAAGCAAAACTGTACTTCTCATGAGTGGGAAGGAACTTCTTACAGAGGTTAAGAAGAAGGAGGAACCACAATTCATTGTGGCCAGGAAGCCTAAAATTGTTTTAACCAGTACAAGGGTAGATGATTTACCGGAAGAGGTTCAGAAACTGTTGGAAAAGTTTGCTGACATAGTAGTGGACGAACTACCTCGTTCGTTTCCACCGATCAGAAGTGTAAGTCATCATATTGATCTCATACCCAGAGCTAGTTTTCCAAATAAAGTAGTGTACAGATTGATGCCACAAGAGAATGAAGAGGTCAAGAGACAGGTTTAGGACTTAATGGACAAAGGGTTGGTTAGAGAAAGCTTGAGTTCATGTGTTGTTCCGACAGTGCTCAATCTGAAGAAAAACGAAGGCTGGAGGATGTGTATTGACTCGAGAGCAATCAACAAGATAACCATTAGGTACAAATTTCCATTGCCAAGAATGGATGATTTGATGGATTGCTTGAGTGGGGCCAAATTTTTTTCAAAGACTGATTTGAAAAGTGGTTATCACCAAATTCGTATGAGAGAAGGTGATGAATGGAAGACAACCTTCAAGACTAACGAATGGTTGTATGAATGGCTTGTTATGTCATTTGGATTAATAAACATGCCAAGTAATTTCATGAGGTTGATGAACGAAGTCCTGAAGGATTTCATCGAAAAATTTGTCATTGTGTATCTGGATGATATACTGATTTCCAGTAAAACAGAGGTAGATCATTTGAAACATTTGGCTACAGTGATGAAGAGATTACATCAAGAGAAGATGCTAATAAATATGAAGAAATATTCATTCATGAAGACATAGCTCATTTATCTGGGATTTGTTATTTCTACAGATAAGTTGAGGATGGATCCAGATAAGTTGGAGGTAATTAAGAATTGGCCATCGACAAAGAGTATATTTGAGGTGAGAAGTTTTCATGGATTGGCTAGTTTCTACCGAAAGTTCATCAGGAATTTCAGTGGAATTAGTGCACCGATGATGGACACAGTGAAGAAGAGACACAAGTCTTTTCATTGAAAAGAAGAGGCTGAGAAAATTTTTAATTTGTTGAAAAGGAAAATCATGGAACAACCAATTTTGGTGTTGCCTGATTTCAAAAAGACATTTTAGGTAAAATGTGATGCAAGTGGATTTGCAATAGGGGCAGTCTCGAGCCAAGAAGACAGGTCGATAGTATAATCCACCGAGAAGCTGAATGAAGTGAAAGTGAAATACTCCACCTATGACAAGGAGTTCTATGCTATTATTCAGGCATTGAAGAAGTACAAACACTATTTGATTCCTAAGGAGTTTGTCTTATACAGTGACAATCATGCTTTGCAATTTGTGACTCAACAGGAGAAGTTGAATCAAAGACATGTTAAATGGGTTGAATACATGCAAAACTTTACTTTTGTAACTAAGAATATTTTTGGAACTGATAACAAAGTTGTTGATGCTTTGAGCAAGAAATGTTTGGTTTTGCAAGAGTTCAGAGTCAAAACACTGGGTTTTGATGATCTTAGGGACATGTACAGAGATGATCCATATTTAAAAAAGGTGTATGAAGCAACTGAGAATCCAATTCTCAGGGATAGGAGTCAATGGATAGAATACATGATGCAGGAAGGATTACTGTTGAAGGGTAATTAACTTTGTATTCCAAAATGCTCCATTAGGGAAAATTTGTTGAACGAGAAACACAGTGGAGGATTGGCCGGACATTTCGGTCATGACAAGACATTCTCAAAGTTAAACGAGTTATATTTTTGGCCAGGAATGAGAGCAGACATCAAAAAATTAGTGGACAGGTGTAGAATTTGTCAGCATTCAAAAGGAAAGAGGCAGAATGCAGGCTTTTATCAAGCGTTACCCATACCTGACAGGCCGTGGGATGCGGTAAGCATGGACTTCATATTGGGGCTGCCAAGAACACAAAGAGGGTTTGAATCGATATTTGTAGTGGTAGATATATTTTCTAAGATGGAACACTTCATACCATGTCATAAAACCAGTGATGCAACTCACATTGCGAATCTGTTTTTCAAAGAGGTCATTCGACTTCACAGCTTACCAAGGAGCATAGTTTCAGATCAAGACACCAAGTTCGTGGGAAACTTATGGAGAACCTTATGGAAAAAGATAGGAATGAACTTGTCATTTAGTTAAGCTTATCATCCTCATATGGATGGACAGAGAAAAGTTGTGAACATAAGTTTGAGAGACTTGCTGAGGAGCTTGGTGAAAGAACACCATAGTTAGTGGGACAATATTCTGCCATAGGAGGAATTTGCTTATAATGATTCAATCAATAGAAGCACAAGGAAGAGTCCATTCTAGATTTTTTACGGGATGCAGCCAAGAGGAGTTCTGGAATTGAGAGATTCAGAACAGAATGAAACTAGGACTCTTAGTGCAAAGGATTTCACAGAAGCGATGAAAGAACTTCACAACTAGGTGAAGGAGCGATTGCAAAACGCGAGCCAAGAATATAAGCACAGAGAAAATAAACACAGGAGACAACTTCAATTTGAGGTTGGTGATTTGATTCTGGAACATCTGAGAAAGGAAATATTCTCGAAGGGGACATATAACAAATTGAAGATGAAGAAGATCGGACCATGTAAGGTCTTGAAGAAATTTGGGGCAAATGCTTATGAAATTGAATTACCCGATGGGATCATAATTTCTCTGATATTCGATGTCTCATATTTGTACCCATACAAAGCTGGAGAAGACAGTGAACAACCAGAGGTTCAGTCGAAAAAACAGATGCCAGTTGCAGAGAAGCCACAGATGGAAAGCATACTGGACAAAAGAGTTAGTAAGAGGACCAGGTGAAAGGAATACTTTGAATAATTGGTCAAGTGGAAGGGACATCTAGTTGAAGATGCCAGCTGGGAGAATGAAGCAGAGATCCAGAAGCATGGACAGACCGTACGAGAGCTCATGGACAGGATCCCATGAAAATTTTCAAGCGAGGGAGTATGATGTAGGAGCATCGCCAACAATAAGCGAGTGGAGGACAAGCACCAATGCATTTTGGCACATAAGGAATTGTTTGAAATGTTTTGAAGTGGGATGTGCAAAACTTAAATGTAATAGTTAAGAAAGGGCATACTTCTTGATTGTAATCAGACCTTGAGTGTCTCTCTCTCGTCTGAAGGACTAATAGGCATTTATGATAGTAAATGTAAGTAGGTAGCTTTGAATTCTTAGATTAGACAGTTTTAGGAGTGGAGGGAAAATGAATATAGACACCCTCACGTGTATCATTGTAACATTAGCAGCATAATCAAGAGAGCATAGGAGAGCAGAAGAAGAGAGATGTGTAAAGTAGAAAAATCCATGTACAGAAGTTCTGTATTAATACAAAGATCTTTAGTTCATACTCATGGTGTTCAATTGCTTTCTGTGTTTGTACATGCTGATTGATGTATGCTTGTTTACTCTCTATTATGCATTTGCTTTGATGCGTGAATGTATGATTTCATATTTAATGTCTGAAATCTGAAGAGAGGGAGGGTAAGGAATGAGTTTCAATTGTTTCTCTGTCTGAGCAAGATTTTTCCTGCAAGGAGTGCAGTGAAATTGTCCGCAAGGTGTGCATTGATAGAAATCAGAGTTCGTCTCTGCAAGCTCAGGAGAGATAAAATTGTTCTCATTCTTGTAGAAGTGCAAGTTAAACACAAGAGCCGTGCAAAGTGTGCGTTGGCTGAGAAGAGTCTCAGAGTTTGCAACCCGAGGGAGTTGTTGAAAATACTGCTATCGCAGGGAGTGCGCAGAGTCGAAGAGGTTCAAATACTTGGAAGTATTTGAAGAATTGCCGCAAGGAGTGCGCGCATGAATTTTCCCCAAAGGACTGTAGGATTTTTCAATCAAGCTCAGGAGGTATAGGATCTTCAAAGTTTTCGAAGAAAATCTCAAGAGGGCTAGTGCCTTGAAGTATTGGAAGAAGGCGCAACAATGTTGGTTTGCTGGTGGACAAGTTCGTAAAAGCATACTTGTTCATTTCGCAGGAATCGTCAAGGAGGAATTGGACGGTCAGAATTCTTTGTGGAGAATTCACGAGGTTACGAAAACCATCAGATCTTGCGGAGGAGCAAGAAGGTTACAATGAGTATTTTTCTAAGTGCAAGCTTAGGAGAAATCGGGCTGTAGGATTTGAACCAACAGGGGTCGTTGGATCACTCACAAAATCTCATTTCGAGGTTTCCTGAGTTGGAGAACTAAAAGCCTTGCCTCGATATTTGTGAGGTCACGAAAGGCGAAGTCCCGAAAGGGGCGAAAGGGTTTGTGTGGACCAATTATCGGTGAAGTACATCAGAACTTGATATTTCAGGGTTTTGTGGGTTGAAGAGATGAAAGTTCAGCATTAGGATTCATGAAGTCGCGAAGTTCGAGAACTCCAAAAAGGTGGGAAGTTCCATCATGGGATCCACGTAGACGACGTGTCGAAATTTTTCCATTTCAACATATCGGAGGATAAGAGGTCGATACTTTTGTCTTGAAAGTCCCGAAGTCGTGAAATCACGAAAGAATCTGAGTTGTTCATTGGAAGGAGGACATGTGTCACGAGATCCTCTCTATTGGGGATTCGAACATCTGGGTTCAGAGAAGGAAGTCCTTCGACTTCGCGAGTGGAAAATTCCCCAGAGAATCATAGTTGTCCGTCGGAAGAGGACAGGTGGCAGAGATCTAGGGATCTCGCAAAATCGGAGGTTCGCAGGGTGATAGCCCAAGAGTTGGGTGCTCCAAGTCGCGAAGTCGCGAAATCGCGAGGAGCAAGAATAGCCATTGGATCCAGGTCATGGGAGGACCGTTGGCTCAGGAACCCCATTGCATTTCGCGCATTCGGGGGTTCGAAGGTTGAAAGGAGTTTTTTTTGACATCAGAAGTCGCGAAGTGTCGAAAGTCGGGCATGAGGGACATGTAGTAGAACCACGAAGTGGGTCGAGAAGTAGACCGGTGGACACACGTCACCTAGTGAAGAAGTCCACACCCGTTGACCTCTCGTGTCTCAGGGATTCATGAGATAAGAGCACAAGAGCTCAACCTTTGAACTTGCGAAGCGGTGAATAGTGGAAGGTGCTAGCACTTAGCCTAGCCGGTGGTTGTGTGAGGAAGGCACTGACAGAGGAAGAGTTATACATGTTTCATAATCTTGGGTATTGTGATATTAGAGCGGAAGATTCAGGAGTCACGACTCGTGAACTCCCGAGATTCCAAGATGTGAAAAGGACCTGTGGATCAATAAATTGTAGATTCCAGCGAGGAATCGAAAGGAGTCACTTTGGCTCAATGGGATAGAGAACGATCCTGTAAGCGGATCTTGGCCCGAGGGCCGATAGGTCTGCGTCAGTTGATTTACAAATAAGCTATGTACGTGCATGACCTCACTTATGTTTAGATTATGATGAAGGCATACTTCAAAGAGAATTTGATTATATGTAATATGAATACATCCCATGTAGAAAGATAAAAGATTTAAATGATTTTTTTAAGAATGACTTAATATATGTGCAGATTTGTGTTTTTTGTATGTACATGAAAAATTATATGAGAACATTTATTCCACCGCAGAAAGAGGAGATGCGTATTTTCTTGGAAGTATGACTTTTAATATGCATATTTTTTAACCTTCATAGATATAAGTATTTTCTTGGAATAATGACTTAATATGGAGATTTGTGAGTCCTTTAACTTGAAAGAGAATTTGATTATATGAGAACAATTATTCCACTGCAAAAGAGAAGATAAGTATTTTCCTAGAAGAATGAATTAATATGGATATTTGTGAACTTTCTGCATACACAAGTGAATTTATTTTCTGGGTATTATCTAACTCTAAACACTAAAATTGGTTACCAAGAACACAATTTTTCTCTTTAAAATTATGCTAAATATGATCTTACTTTATTTAGATCATGTAGGCAATGTTGAAAGAGTATTTGGTTATAAAACAAAATTAAATATTTATGCAAAGAATGGCTTAATATGGAAAGTATCTATTTTGGAAGTTTTGGAACTTCGTGATGTAATTTTGGTTTTAAAAAAATGCCAAAAATGTATAATAAAAACAGAGAAATAATCTTCGATCTGTGGAACTCCGGTTGGGTATGTTATTATTTCTCATTGCTTATTTAATAAAGTTAAATATCTTTAAAATATTTTCTAATAAAGTATATATGCTAATATGTGTTATTGGTTTTTCTTTTTATTATTACAGATGTTTACATTATTTGGTCGAAAATGAGCACATGGATGTTGGAAGATGAAACTTAACACTTTCTATATGTTAATTTTGATTTAGTAACAATTTGTTTTATTTGTCTAAAATGGTATGTGTACATTTTATTTTAAATGTGTAGATATATTTTATTTAAATTTTTAAAAATTTAAATTTTAAATTTGAGAAAAAAGAATTTTGTTGGTATGAAGAGATCTATCTTAGTGATGGCTTAGAGTTGAATTTTGGAGTTAAATGTTAATTCCCTCTTATTTTTTATTATTAGCCTAAAATTCTTGTGGAACCTATGTATTTGGTTGTGTAAATATGTAACTATGTGAACTTTCATTATATATATATATATATATATGGAACTCAAAATATCAATTTATTATTTGATCTTTGATTTCTCTTATATCATTTTTGAAGGTGAAAGGACAGTTTATGTTCTATGATAGTGTACTTAAATTATTATTTTTTATTTCATTTCATTTATAAATATCATTGTATAGTCAAGTAGCTCATAATTTCAATTTTGTTTGATTTACAAATATGGTTGAATAGTCAAACATATCATCATTCTAGTTTCCCTTCTATTTGTAGATATCTTTATAAGTTGAAGGGTTCATAGTCCAAGAGAATATTTCAACTATCTAATTTTTGTATATATTTAAGTATGTTTAATATGTAGAATACAAGTAATGTTAGGTTCATCATACACATTTTTTCTTTTTATGCAAGTTGTAGATGCATGATTTTTGTATTCCCCAATATGATATTAGATCCATATAGCCTACACAATTTAAATATTTCATTTAGTTATCTCTATTTGATTTTTATACAATGATTTTACTTATTTTAATTAATAACTATTGCATGAGGGAAATGTATTAAAGGAAAAATCCCCTCTTTTCTTCTGGCTTTTAATGTTGGTATTGTAAATAAATTTTCTGCAACAAACACGCTATAGTCTTTGCAACTAAGGTGAGGAAATTGTTAACACAAAGTGCCTCATAGTTATCATTTTTTTTATATGGAATCTTGTTGTATGTTTCCTTAAATTTATTTGAAAAGGTACAACTCTGCAATGCAATGACTATCGTCAACACTTATTTTAAATTATTTTTTTGCATCTTTTCAATACTGATATATTTATCAATGTCTATCATAGTGATATTATGCATTGAAATATAAACATAAATTGTTCATTACATTAATATTAGATTTAGATTTAATGTATACATTAGAAAATAATTTGATTCAACATACTGAATTGTAAATGCACATTGTATCAATTTAATATATCAACACTTTTGGAATAAAAATTCACAATTTCATAATTAAAATTGACACTTCTTAGGATGTCTAAAAAATTCCTTAATCAAGATAATGGTAAAAAACAAAAATGTCATGGGCCAACATGGTGTACAACATGTAAAAAGAATGGATAATTAGTAAACCATTTATTTGTATAGTGTCCATATGAAAAAGATGTATGTAATGAAACAATAAAATTGATACTTTTGGAATCAAAATTCACAAAAAAAATAATTGAAAGGACTTTTGGAGTTTAAGATTCACACTTTTTGGATTCAAAATTACTCAAAATTCATACTTTTGGAATTGAAATTTACACTTTTGAAAACCAATATTCACAATTTCATAATCCAATTTTGCACTTTATAAAGACTTATGCTTAAATACATCATGCATAAATATTACATCCCTAGGGCTCATGCATAAATATTAAATCCCTAAGGTTCATTACATCATGCTTAAATATTACGTATTCTAGGAAAAGGCCTAACATATGCTTTAAGGCTTAATATCATGTCAAATTTGAGAATTGAATCCCAGTGCAAGCTACATTAATGCATCACTTTTATGAATTTAATAAGACACCATTAAATTTTTAAATAGTGTATTCTTACCATATCAAGATTTTAATGTTTTAATGGATATATAATTAAACAATAGAACATCCAAAGACAGAATATTGTGTTTATGTAGGAAAATCCTAGGAACAAGGAAAAACCCACTTTGAAATTTATCTCAATCCCAACAAAAACCATCAAAAATGTTTATTTGCATTAAATTGGGATTAATAACCCCAAATCTAATGATTTTCACAAAGGTGATATTTTTTAATAGACCTCAAACATGATCAATTTTCATGAAGACTTAGGTATTTTTTATATACCTTTCATGATTTGGAGAGATGTCCTCATTCTCCTCATGTATTTTTACTCTAAAATCAATTTTACCCTACAAATTACCATAAAATTAAATTTTAACATCAAGTGGGGATTGGATTACACTCTTATGTGTCATAGATACTTCACAGTGGGCTCTAAATCCTCTCATATGTCCCATTTATCTCCTCTATCACTTTCGAACTAGAAAGGTTCAATTATTATGTCTCCTCTATCATGGTTGTGCTCCTCATCCTCATAGGTATATGGGATCCACGATATGCAAGGCTCCTCCTCACATAAACTTTCATTGCAACTGGTGCTACAACTAGTGCTGCAAATGACACTACAATTGATGTTGCAATTCACACCATAGTTGGCACTGTAACTACAATTGGAATTGTAATTACATGCAAGGGATCTTCAATTTTTGAGGAATTACATGCAAGGTATCTTCAATTTTTGAGGAATTACATGCAAAGGGCCACAATATTTCTAATGTTCTTACTCTCCTTCTCCATTGTTAGAGGTAATATTCTAGCACTTTATAATTTTGAATTGACCAATTTAGATCTAGTTTTATGAACAAAATTGTAAATAAGGATTGGTAAATATTATAATTCATCAAAAATATAGTTCCTTATTTGAATGGACCATGAAATTAAACTAAACCAAATGATTCTAGAATTATAGATATTTATAAACACGTCTACTTTCAACGCAAAATATAAAATTCTAGAATGTATTTCACTTGTTTAAAGAAATCGTAATGGTATGCCATATTCAATTATTCATTCATGATCGGATTTTGAAATTTTCTATTTTCTAACATTTGTACAAGTTCACTCTCCTGAATAAACCAGAATTGAATAAAGTCTACCATTCTTTCTATAACTTCTTTTTGGGGAGGATTCAAGGAGTGAAACTTAGAGAATTTTCAGAGAATACATTGAGTAATATTATCTGCAGGATCAGAGTATTCCAAGAATTGAAGAATTGCAAAAATTGAAGAAGTATTAGGAAGCATTATCAGGTTCTATGTGATGGTTGGTTGATGGTCATGATTTAATGTAAAGTTTTCTTATCTCTCATATATTCTTGGGTTGAAGGAAGGGGCAAGGATGGAGAGTTAAACCCTCTATTGATATTGTAGGATTGTATCTCTCTTGGAGGTTTATCCCTCCCTTTACATTTGGAAGTTGTAGCTACCCTTGGAAGTCATTACTTCCCATGAACAATAACTATTGATTATTTCTCATATATTGTGCATGGTGTATTGTGGTGTATTGGTGTAACTTTTATACTCGTGTTCATTTTTCATTGGATATAA
The DNA here is from genome assembly GCA_010110895.2 of Picea sitchensis. Classification (NCBI taxonomy): domain Eukaryota; kingdom Viridiplantae; phylum Streptophyta; class Pinopsida; order Pinales; family Pinaceae; genus Picea; species Picea sitchensis. Next base: position 145,946 of record SNQJ01S0022756.1, read on the forward strand.
TTGAATGGTTTAAGTATAAGTTGAATTTTTTTTTAATGTGTACTTGATACTGATTCACCCCACTCTCAGTATCAACAATTGGTATCATAGAGGGTTTCCTTCAGTATAGTTTAACCAATAGAAGGAAGATCCTAAGAAGAAATGGAAGATAAAATTCCAAATAGAATTCCACCATTTGATGGAAGCAATTTTGAATACTGGAGTAATAGAATGAAAACTTACTTGAATTCTCTTGGAGCAGATGTTTGGTTCTCAGTTGCTTCAGGATACAATACTTTGAAGAAACCAAAGATTGCAGCTCAGAAGGAAGAAAAAATGAACAACAAATTGGCAATAGATACCATCCTGGATGGATTGGCAGATTCAGTGAAATCCAAGGTGGGATCATGTGAATCATCAAAAAAGATTGGGGACAAGATATAAGACCTTTATGCAAGTGAAGAAGCACAAGAAGAAGAAGAAGAAGTTGAATCAAATTACAACATCTCAGATTTCAAAGAAGCAAATAGAGATCAGTTCTTTTTCTTTAATTGTGAAGGAGTAGGACATGTTAAATTTGAATGTCCTCATCCAAGGATTGAAATATATGACACTAAAGAAGAAAATTCCAGTGAAGAAGAAGAAAATCTTGAAGTAGAAATTATTCAACAAGAAGATGAGAATCTTAAAAAATTGAAGCATGTTGAGATTGAAAATAGCAATCTCAAAGACACGTATAGAAAAGTAAGAAGTTAATTGGGTAGTTTTGAAAAGACAGATGTAATCTTGAAGAAACAATTAGAAGACTTTGAGAAACTAAGAGAAGAAAAAATTTCCTTGAAAACTCTACTCTAAGAAGAAATAAGAATAGGAGAAGTAAGGAATGTCCAAATGATGAAGAAAGAAGAAGATTGTGAGAAACTTGAACAAGAAGTTGTCTCATTGATGAAGATCTTAAGAAACTCTCAAGTGACAAAATACTTAACACATATTGGATGCATGGGTGAAACTTCATACAAAGAAGATGCAAATACCAAGAAGAAGGTTGAAGAAAGAGCTACACAAACAATTGACGAGAAGTGGACCAGGATACCAGAAAAAAGTAATGATTACAAAAGAGATGAATATCCAAGAAAACCTCCTACCTTCAAGAATAAAAGAAGCTTCAATCGGTATGAAGGAAACTACAGAAGAGTAGATCATGAACTCAAATGAACTACACCACATGTTGGTTGTGGAGCCTGATTATCTTCCTGAT
>SNQJ01S0022757.1:0-11118 GCA_010110895.2 Picea sitchensis
CTTTTCTTCCCCCATGGGCGGTCGTCGGGGTTTGCGAGGCTGATCTTGCAAAGGTTCAACCAGATCGAGCCCCAACTCCTTATACCCCGATCTCGTTGGGGACATGCAAAGAAGGATCGAGAATGAGTAGACCGCTCTGATACTACTGATCCGGATTTATGTAGGAACACAATGAAATACATAAATACACATAAACACAGAGATGCAATGGAAATAAGACTTCATTTCATTAATAACAAATGACTAAAATATGCTTACAGACAGAATGGAAATAAACTAGCTAGGGCGTTGGTAGCTTATCTCTGAGAAGAGATGTGGTGGCTACTGGCCTCTGAATTGTGTTACAATTAGGCTCAAAGGCCTATTATTATTGAGAAACAATGGAAAACCCTAAACATCCAAAGACCTAACCTGAGGAGATGAAACGACAAGACTATGGGCCCCGTTTGGGTAAGCTGGTACATCAACTTCCCGAGGATGTAACTTTGGCATACGATCTATGTTTGACATGCTCTATACCTCGTTAGAAAGATCTATATAAGGACTAAAACTTTTGGGTGAGAAACATCGATCTACAAATCATGTTGCTCTCCATTTTCCCAAAAAACGTCGTTTAAGGCCTCAAAACGGCTCCGGAAGTTCAGGACCCGAAAAACTGCTAAAAATAGTAAACTGTGCAGAAACTGAAAAACTTAAAGAAGCAATGGTGGGGATCCAAGTGGAATAGGTGAGTGGCCACCAATATCCACCTGGATCACGAATTCTCGAGTCATGAAGAGAGGATCTTGAGTGTTGGATCACGGGAAACGTGGACCATCGATCTGGCATAGAGATCATCGCGAGTTTGCATTTCGGGAGAAGGGGAGAGAAATAATTCACGAGTTCCCGATATGAAAATTCCCTTAGTGCAGGAAGATGGGCCCCAGGTCCTAGCTGGAGGTCACATCAGTGTAGGATTGAAGGGAGGAGCTCGAGATCGAGAAACCCTAGTTCGGGGATCGAGAATTGGAGGAGTCGAGGTGACTCGAAAAAGAAGTCCTGAAATCGTGAAATGTGAAGTGCCTATTAGCTAGGCTTGTGGTCACCATTGGTGGTCATGTGAGGGGAGATTGCGCCTAGTGCTTGTTTGCACAGGTGAGGTTCATAAAAGGACCTGTGGTTTTTAGTTGTTAAAGGTTCCAGAGGATCCATTTTGGCTCAAGAGAAGTCGAAGATCCGTAGACCGGGAGGTCAACAGACCCTGCTGAGGTAGGGGTTCTGCGTCAGGTGGTATTAGAGCTAACAACTATTGTTTTTTGTAGAAAGAAGACAAAGGAGAGTTGTGATTTGAATTCTTGTGGTGGAATTTGAAACAATGTCGCCAACTAGACGTCAAGAAAGAGCTTTACCCGATCTAGTTGTGGAGAGGGAAATGAGAGAACTTTGTGCTTAGTAAGATGCTATGGAGACAACACAGAGACAAACACCTAATATTGGAGATATCACTTAGGCTAAAAGCGAGAACAAAGAAGGAGCAGAAGAAGTTGTAGCCGAAGACGCTGTAGAGGAACGTTTGCTAAAATCTATTGCAAGAATGGGTGCTAGAGCGAAGTTGGACATCCCGATGTATGAAGGCAACTTGGACGTTGAGGAGATACTAGATTGGTTTAGAGATCGAGATAAATAATTCGACTATGGGGATGTTGAAGAAGATAAGAAATTTAAGCACATTGTCACTAGACTGAAAGGACATGCAACACTGTGGTGGGATGATTTGCAAGATGAAAGACATTGCAAAGGAAAACAAAGAATTAAAAGCTGTGACAGGATGGTAGCCAATATGAAATCCAAGTTCATACCCAAAGATTATCAAATCAATCTATTTCGAAAAATGCAGTATTTGAGACAGAAAGAGATGACAGTGAAGGAATACACTGAGGAATTCTACAGACTTAACATTAGAGTTGGTCATCATGAGACTGATGATGAAAAGGTCGCCAGATACTTGAATGGCCCGAGATATGAGATTCAGGATGAGATGAGCATGGTGACAATCAGGAATGTAGAAAATGATTATTAGGTCGCTCGAAAGGAAGAAGAGAAAATGCTTGAAAGCAAGGTCAAAGGGGAAGAGGTAGAAGTCATAGCAGAGGAAAAGCAGTTTCCTAGGACAAAATACAGAATCCCAAGGATGAAGAAAAGAAGCCAAATCACCACCCAGAAAGGGGAGGAAGTTCACAAGGAAGAAAATATGTCGACATGAACACTTTTCCTCAAGAAAGAGGAAGATGAAGAGACAGAGGAGGTGAAGTAAAGTGTTTTGTCTATGGTAAGATATGACACAAGTCTTGGGAATGTCTCGATAGAAAAAGGGATGGAGGAGGTGAAGCTCACATTTCATAAGCGTAAGGGAGAAATGTTGAGACAGAATATGTAGAAGGAGGAAGATCCGTGATGATGAGGAAGATTCTCTTGAAGCCAACGAAAGAGATGAAAAATCCAGTCCAGAGGAACAATTTGTTTAGAACTGCTTGCAAAACCAAAGACAGGGTATGCAAGGTGATAGTTGACAGTGGAAGAACAGATAACTTAGTATCCACAGAGATGGTGGAGAAGATGGAATTGGAGACAATTGCACATCCAAGCCTGTATAAAGTTTCATGGTTGCAAAAAGGACATCAGGTAAGAGTCACTAAACAATGTTTAGTTGAATTTAAGATAGGGGGTTATAGAGATGATATTTTATGTGATGTTATTCCCATTGATGGATGCCATCTTTTGTTGGGGAGGCCTTGGAAATATGACAGAAAGATTGTTCATGATAGAAGAAAGAACACTTACACTTTGGAGAAGAATGGTAGGATGCATATTTTGCTGCCAATTGAAGACAAGAAGGTGAAAGAAGAAGCAATAAATACTGCACTTCTCATGAGTGGGAAGGAAATTCTAGATGAAGTAAAGAAATATCAAGAAATGCAGTTTGTTGTGGTTAGGAAACCTAGAGTCATCTTGACCAGTACTTCGATAGATGATCTACCTGAGGAAATTCAGGAATTGTTGGAGAATTTTGCTGATATAGTAGTGGACGATTTGCCTTGTTCGTTGCCACCCATCATAAGTATAAGCCATCACATTTACCTTATACCAGGAGTGAGTTTGCCAAACAAAGTAGCTTACAGATTGACGCCACAAGAGAATGAGGAGGTTAAGAAGAAAGTACAAGATTTGATGGATAAAGGGTTGATTAGAGAAAGCTTGAGTCCATGCGTTGTACCTACAATGTTAAGTCTGAAAAATGATGGTGGATGGAGAATGTGTACAGACTCGAGGGCTATAAACAAAATTACCATCATGTATAGATTTCCTTTACCTAGGATGGATGACTTGATGTATTGCTTGAGTGAGGCAAAGTTTTCTTCAAAAATTGATTTGAAAAGCGGATATCATCAGATTAGAATGAGGGAAGGTGATGAATGGAAGACAACATTCAAGATGAATGAAGGACTGTATGATTGACTTGCCATGCCATTTGGCTTGATGAATGCGCCAAGTACTTTTATGATATTGATGAATGAAGTCTTGAAATATTTCATTGGAAAGTTTGTGACTGTATATCTTGATGATATATTGATCTTCAGTGCGACTGAGGAAGAGCATTTGAGGCATTTAATTTCAGTAATGAGGAGGTTGCAACAAGAGAAGTTGTTGATAAATATGAAGAAGTCATCTTTCATGAAGACAGAGCTTATTTATTTAGGTTTTGTGATCTCTTTGAATGAGTTGAAGATGGATCCGAAGAAGGTAAAAGAAACCAAAGAATGGTTGTTGCCAAGGAATAAATTTGAAGTCAGAAGCTTGCATGGACTAGCTAGATTTTACAGGAAGTTCATCAGAAATTTTAGTGGGATTTGTGCATTGATGATGGACACAGTCAAGAAAAGACATAAATCTTTTGATTGGATAGAGGAAGCAGAAAAAAGTTTCAAGTTGTTGAAAGAGAAGATAACTGAACAACCAGTTCTGGTTATGCCAGATTTTATTAAAACATTTCAAGTGAGATGTGACGCAAGTGGATTTGCGATTGGAGCAGTGTTAAGTCAAGACAATAGACCAGTTACATACTTCAGTGAGAAACTGAATGAGGCCAAAAGAAATTACTCCACTTATGATAAATAATTTTATGCAGTCGTACAGGTGTTGAAGAAATGGAAGCACTACCTGGTTCCAAAAKAATTTGTTTTGTATAGTGATAATCAAGCCTTACARTTCATAACGAGATAGGAGAAACTGAACCAAAAACATGCAAAATGGGTTGATTTTATGAAGAACTTTACTTTTGTTATAAAKCATATTTCTAGAAATGCTAACAAGGTTGTTGACGCATTGAGCAGGAAATGTTTCATTCTGCAGGAGTTTCGTGTGAAGACCTTAGGTTTTAATAACCTTAAGGAAATGTACAAAGATGATTGTGATTTCAAGGATGCTTATGAAGCATGCGAGAATCCTGTTATGAGAGACATAAGCCAATGGATTGAATACTTGATTCAAGATGGACTATTGTTCAAAGGAAATCAATTGTGTATCATGAAGAGTTCTATGAGAGAAAACCTTTTAAAGGAAAAGCATAGCAGGGGATTGGTTGGACATTTCGGCCATGATAAAACATTTGCGCAACTGAACAGTTTATATTATTGGTAAGGAATGAGGAAAAATGTGTGAAAATTCATGAACAGATGTAGAACCTTCCATCACGCAAAGGGGAAAAGAAAAAATACTAGATTATATCAACCATTGCCAATACCAGAGAGGTTGTGGGACGCAGTAAGCATGGATTTTGTGTTGGGACTGCCAAGGACATAGAGAGGTTGTGATTCCATATTTGTGGTAGTCGATAGATTTTCCAAAATGACACATTTCATTCCATGTCAGAAAAACAGTGATGCAACACACATTGCAAATATGTTTTTCAAAGAAGTTTTTCGACTTCATGGGTTACCTAAGAGTATTGTTTCAGACAGAGATACAAATTTGTTGGTCATTTTTGGAGGACACTATGGAAAAAGCTGGGGACAAATTTTTCTTCTAGCTCAGCATATCACCCTCAGACGGAAAGACAGATTGAGGTTGTAAATCGAAGTTTGGGAAACTTATTTAGGAGTTTAGTAACTGAACATCACAGTCAGTGGGATCAGATTCTACCACAAGCAAAATTTTCATATAATGACTTACCTAATAGGATCATAGGATAGAGCCCATTCCAGATACAGTATGGAATGCAACCAAGGGGAGTATCTGAGTTGAGGAACTTAGAGCAGGGTGAGTTCATGAGTGTTGGAGTGGAAGATTTTGCAGTAGAGATGCAGGAGCTCCACAGTAAAATCATAGAGTGATTGCGGAGTTCTAGTCAGGAATACAAGCACAGAGCAGATCAACACAGAGGAGAACTCCAATTCGAAGTGGGAGATTTAGTCTTAGCACACCTCAGAAAAGAAAGGTTCCCAAGGGGAACATATAATAAGATGAAAATGAAAAAGATAGGGTCATGTAAGATTTTATAGAAATTTGAGGAAAATGATTATGAGATAGAATTGCCAGATGATGTGGGCATATCACTCATATTCAATGTAGTAGATCTGTATCCTTACAGAGAAGATGAAGTGAGAGGAGCATAGAATCAGAAGAAAATTCAGTGGGTCAAACAAATGCCTGTAGCTGAAAAGCCGCAGATGGAAACGATCATTGACAAGAGAGTTGGCAAGAAGACCCGGAGTAAGACATATCTTAAATACTTGGTAAAGTGGAAGGGACACCCAATTGAGGATTCCATTTTGGAAAGTGAAACATATATCCAGAAACATGGACAGATGGTGCAGGAGCTCATGGAAAACAGTCCATGAATTTTTCAACCAAAGGAGTATGATACAGGAGCATTGCTAGCAAGCGCGAGTGGAGGACAGCTGGATATGCCAACGCACATTTTGAAGACATTTTGAATTTCAAAAGAAGAAACATTTATGTAATAGCTGGAAGGATGTAATTGCTTTTAATGTTTTGGGGATTGTAATAAAGATCTTGAGCGTTTTCTCTCGTCTGTCGGTTGTGGAAATTTATTGTAATAAATGTAAAGTAGATGGTAGTCTTTAATTTCGATAAGATAGCTTAAGGTTGTAGGAGGGAAAAATCAAGAAGTCTCCCTCGTATATGTATTGTATTATCATTCTCATTGTATGAACAGTAGAGCAAGAGGGCATAGGAGAGTAGATAAGAACAGAGGTTGTAGAAGTTGTATGAGCAGAGAGAGGTTGTTGTTGGAAACCATGTATAGAAGCACTTGAATTAATATAAGAAGGCTTTGATCCAATTTCATGGTGTATTATGGTTGTTGTGCGTATCTATTGAATGGAATTTTTACAGGTTGCTCATATTATTTGTTATGCATTTATTTCAATGCTATGTGAACGTGTTTTCATGATGAATGTTTAAGTCTGTGAGAGGAGTATAAGTTTCAATTGTTTCTCTCCCTGAGAATTCCTGCAAGAAGTGCAGTGGAAGTCTGCAAGGAGTTCGTTGACATATTTCTGAGCTTTAGCCTAGAAAGCTCAGGAGAGATACCGATGATCTTATATTTGTAGTGTGAAAGTATAGCACAAAGTCGTGCAAGGTGTGCGCANATTCCTGCAAGAAGTGCAGTGGAAGTCTGCAAGGAGTTCGTTGACATATTTCTGAGCTTTAGCCTAGAAAGCTCAGGAGAGATACCGATGATCTTATATTTGTAGTGTGAAAGTATAGCACAAAGTCGTGCAAGGTGTGCGCATGCTGAGGAGAGTCTTAGACTTTTCCAACCCAAGTGAGTGGTTGAAGAACTTATGTCGCAAAGAGTGCGCAGAGTTGGAGTTGTCAAATAACCATAGGTTATTATGAAGGCCACAAGGAGTGTGCGCAGGATTCCTTTGAATCCTTGAGTTTGCAGCAAGGATCAAGGTCATGAAGGATAGAGGCTTGGAAGAGTTCATAGGAAGGATGAGGGTCGAAGTCACCTCGTGGAAAAAAAGCTCAGAAGGGTTGACATCGAGGTATTTGGCAAGGAGCCATTAAAATCCTGGACGGATGGTAGAAATTCCTGGAGGGAGGAACGTCGATATCCATGGGTCATTGGATCTAGAAAATATGCAAGGAGGATAAGGTTGATATTCATTCAATGCTCAAAGCTTAGGAGATATAGTGAGCCGTCGATCTAAGGGAATATCGGGCCGTTGGTTTTTCTTTCGTGAGAAGGAGTTTTTCGAGAAATTGAGAATCTGGAGTTGGTAGAACGGAGGAGGTTTCTTTTCAAATCCTCGATACATGAACTTCTGATTCGCAAAGAACGATCTAGACAGTTAGATCAAGGAAGTTGTGGGCCATAGATTTGGTGCTCGTGACTATCGGGATATCGAGAATCGAAAGTTCGAAGAAGAGATCCATCCCTTGAAGTTATGAGACATGAAGTCCCAAGTCACGAAGAGAGGATCTGGAGCATTGGATCACGAGAAACATGGACCGTCAATATGGCATAGCGATCATCACGATTTTTCATTTCAGAAGAAGGGGAGAGAACCACTACGTGAGTTCTCAATACGCGAAGTCCCGTAGCACCGAAAGTTGGGCCCTAGGTCACAGCTGGAGGTCACATCAGCGGAGGATTGAAGGGAGGAGCTTGGGATCGTTAAACCCTAGTTTGGGGATCAAGAATTGGAGGAGTCGGGATGACTCAAAATAGAAGTCCCAAAAACGTGAAATGTGAAGTGCCTGTTGGTTGGGCTTGTGGTCGCGTGAGGGGAGCTTGCGCCTAGTGCTTTTTCACAGAGGCGGGGTTCGTAAAAGGACCTGTGGTTTTTAGTTGTTAAAGGTTCCAACGGGGACCAGAGGAGCCATTTCGACTCAAGAGAAGTCAAATATCCGTAGACCAGGAGGTCCGCAGACCCTGCTGAGGTAGGGGTTCTGCATCAAGAACCATTGTTAATACTAAAATTTTTGTCTTATTATTCTTGAGAGTTTGAAATCAACAAGGAGAGGGAAATGAAGTGGAGAGTAAGGTATCCTTGGAAGGATGTAAAAGTAAGAAATTCCAACAACTACAACGACTCGTCCGGGCCTACAATGAGGTTTTCTAAGAACTTTAGGGGCTACCACCCAAGAGAGAGATTGAGAATGAGATTCAATTGTTTCCAGAGTTTCCATTGCAAACGTTGGGTTCTATAGATAGTCCATCATAGAAGAAAATGAAATGAATAAGCAATTACAACAATTATTGGAGCGAGGAATCATTGCCTAGGCCTAACGCATCACCATGTGGCTCACCCATCATAATGGTGCCTGAGAAGGATGGAAGTTGGAGACTGTGCATTGACTACTATGCCTTGAACAACATCACCATCAAGAGTAGCTATCCATTGTCACATATTGATGACTTGTCAAATCAGCTACAACAAGTCAATTTCTTCACCAAGATGGGCCTCAAATCAAATTTCCATCCAGTAAGGACCAAGGAACAAGATGTGTGGAATATAGCATTAAAGACAAGACAAGGTTTGTGCAAATGGTCAGTCGTGCACCTGAAACTTTTATGCAAATGATGAATGATGTTCTATGTTCATTTGTTGACTCATTTGCAATAATATATGTAGATGACATAGTATTCTTCAATAATAGTTGGTAAGAGCACATCTCACATGTGACATGGGTACTAGAGACATTGTGTGTCATAGCTAGATTTGGTCACCCTTGACTATCTATGCTTAGTTTGGCTAGTTTCCTATGTTTTATCCATGATGTATCACTCTCTTCATACATTTGATGAGCCTATTCTTTGATGCTCTCTACTTTGATTTTGGAAACTTGCAAGCTACTCACTAGTTTCCTTCATGCCCCTCATGAGCACCTCCAAATTGGCACAAAAAAAAAATGCATAAAATGGGTGGTCTTGAGTAGAGAGCATAGAGATTGTAAACTTGTACACCTCAAACGTTGAACCCCAACAAATATAACTACTTCACCATCATATAAATTGAATTTCTATGTGTGGGGAAGGGGCAAAGACTAGTTGATATACTTGCATGCTAGATAATTTGTTTGAGATCTAGGTTTTAATAATCTCTTCATGATTAAAAACCCTTGGTTCCGGAATCCTTGGTGAGTCTTGAGTGGGGTCTAAATCCTCATTGGATTTACCTACTAGTGCAATATTGTGACTCTATGCCAGAGGTGAGATTGATAAGTGGCCTAGATTGGAGGAACCTAGACTTGGGTGATGAAGGTGCTAACAATAGGAGTTGAGTATAAAACTTTTTTTTACTTTTACATTTTATAAATATTTTTCTTCTTCCCCACCCCCATTCTCCTCCTAATTCATTATGCATTTCTCTCTTAATTTGTTTTTTAAATATTGCATTGTGGATGGCTTAATTTATCTGATATTAATTAGAATTCATTTATTGCAAGTTTATATTATTGATCTATATGCTTGACCGAGTTTGAGGAAGGTTGGTTTCTTGAATTGTAAGAAAATTGAAAGAAAGATATTTTGTTGGAGGCTTATCATCTAGATTGCTCACAAAGTTTAGGGGTATTTTACATTTAATTCCAAGTACTTTCCTCTATCATCTCTTTCACATTCAATAGTATAAATTTTAGGTTTTGGAAAGCTAGTGAGTTATCTTTAATTGCTCTCTATCTATGAGATCAACCATACTCATTGAGTATTTTCCCACTGACATTGAGAAAGAATCATATATATGATTGCAAATATGAAGAAATGTGAATTTGGAAAGAATTCATTTATTTATCTTTGACACATTATGGATCGAGGATAGATGAGGGTAGATTCAAACAAGATTGCAACTATCAACTGATGGCCTATTCCTACTAGCTTGATAGAGGTAAGGTGCTTCTTGGGACTTTTAGGATATTTATACACTTAGGAGTTAGTAAGATCTACTTGGTCTATTGTGTCGTTAGGTAAAAGTGTGTTTTCTAGTGTGTTTCTTTATTATGCATTAGTATGCATTTGTAGTTATGAAATCCGATGATCACGATATGTTCCCGACATAGAGTGATCCGACGGTTTATAATCTCCTCAATCTTAACGGCCATTGATACATGGATTAACACCCGATTGGTCCATGATCTCTATTTAAAGAGCATGGAGGTTCATTTTCCGATGATCGATTGTGAGAAAATCTCTTGTAAAATCTCTCTATAATCTTTTTCTTTGCATTAATAAACTGCTCCAAGTGGCCGCCTTGGCTGGGGTCGTGGATGTTTCCCCATAGGGGTTTTACCACATGAAAACATCGGTGTGTTGATATTTGATATGGTTATGTGTGTGGTTATTGAATTTTTTCACCCTCTGTTGGAATACCTGTGTTTTCGAGCATGGTATCAGAGCCTATTTGAAGACCCGCTCTTGTTAAAGATCGAGATCGTGAAGTTGAGTTGCCTCATCTCCACTTTATGCCATTTCCATACATTTATGGTCTGAAAGGACTATTCCATTGCATCTGGATCACACGTTTCAGTCAGGAACACTTTTCATTTCACTCGAAAAAGTTTTCATTTGCCCAAGATACGACCATTACAGTGAGATCCAGAGGTATAAAGTTTGAATACACATTTTTTAAAATTTTTGCAGAGTAGTATTTTGGTTTTATTTCGGTTTTGTTTTATTTATTTCCGGGTGGCTACTCTTTTAGATCTGTGTATACTCTTTTCCCCACGCCTTGTGTGATCTCGGCAAATCAGAAACATATAGGAAAATGTGCATCTTCCGGGTAAGCTAACCGAGATCTAACCCTTGTTGTCATCGAGAAACAAATTTTTTTCTTGTGTGAAAAGAGTTTTCTTTAGCACACTCTCCAAGTCCATCTTCAACAACAACAACAACACCCTCAATCCTCCTTCTGAACATTACAATATGTTTTGCAACAATAACAACAACAACAACAACCACCCCAATCCTCCTTCTGAACATTACAATATGTTTTTCTAGATCATTTGGTTAAAAGTTGTCTTATTAAGTAAGAGGTCTTGAGTTCAAGGCTCTCTTTTGTTACCTTTTTTGAAAAAGTTCATGCTAAAATTGTAAAGTGTATTTCACTTCAA